>JAXGGA010001647.1:0-144879 GCA_038373865.1 Uloborus plumipes
AATAGCAGTTTTAAGCAGAAAATGTTTTTGCAGAACAAAATCTTAAAGGGAGGATTATGTTTTTTTGGCAACCTTCTACTTCGTGTACGATTATATTAGGTACTATATTCATGCTGTAAATTTAGCCTTCCAGTGAAGAATGGAAAAATACTTAATTTTAAGACCTATTTCTACACAAAGAAGTATCCCAATAAGCAGAATTTTGCGCTATCTCGGGTCAAAATACTACACTAAAATGGTTAGGTTCATTGAAAATGCATTATATTAAGAGATATTTTCTTAAAGCGATATTCTAATAAGCGAACTCGACTGTACACGTCAAAACATCGCCAACAGCGGCCCAATTAAACTCAAATTAAAATTTAAAAAAAATCACCAAGTTGGTGACAAACCCGGCTCCAGTTTATGGATTTTCAGGACGCAGAAAATCAACAGCGTCCATGTTGTATGATTATACGGCATGTAAAAGATCCCTCGAGTACTTGTGTTTGACATGTAGTATCTTTTAACAAAAATAAATTCCTAGTGCAGTTCTACATCGAATAGAACCCAGGTGCCTCCATCTAGTGGGAAAACTGGGTGTTAAAATTATCGTGGCAATGGCCTTCCGCCAATGGTGGTAACACATAAAATTATGGGTACCGGTCTCGAGGAATGCACTAGGTCTGCGAATGGCAAGAAGCTAAACGCAGCCCCATTGGAAAACATTGTTCATGACAGAATACTTATGGAAACAACATTTTAAAGCAGGTTTTGGAAAAGTGCATATTCCCCACTGTTCCATATTACATCGAAAGATGAATGTTGCCAAACCTTCAGAAGGATACATTTTTATTAATAAAATATCGACACTTAGAAGTGGCTAAAAAAATAACATTAGGGTGAGTTCTGGTAAGTGCGTACCGTTTTTTTCAAAGTTCATGTTCTCAAGGATGCTGCTCTGTTGAAAAATCTTGTACACTTACATTTTTTTTATAGTTTTCTTTCCAGATCCTTTACTAATATTTTCAAGCATATAATATGTCAAATAAACCATAAGCATAGGTTTTGTGACCTGGTTTATGACACCTATTCTAAGGTACGCACTTTCCCTACCTAGCGGGGTAAGTGCGCCCACCTTAAATTATGTGAATATGAGCAGGAAAAAACTTCTGGCACATATTAAATATGTTAGGTAGTTGCCTTGGAATAATTCCTAATACTAGAGATCAGCACTTGCTTGCACGGATGAAACGCAATCAGTGATATCCCACGTGTCTTGCGAACAACTGTGATTTGAAGACTGAGAGAGTTGTGTCTGTAACTCATCCTTTGTCCTTTTAATAAGACCAAGTGAGCAAATGTAAGTTGTTTTTATTTAGTAATAATCACTCATGGTCTACATAGTTTATTTTGGTTTAATACATTAATCAGTCTGTGTTTAAGCCAGGGTTCGAACTTTCCTCTTCTTAAATGTAAGATGAGACATGTGCGTCCAATAGCTTGGTTGTAAGTGCGTACCCCTGTGATTTTCTTTAATTCTTAAAATATTTTTCTTATTAGAATCAGCAGCAGTAAGAAAAAGCACAAAATAAAGAGCAAAAAAAAAAAAGAAAAGAAAAGAATTGATCATAATGTGATACTTGCACTTTTTTTTTCTTGTAATATTGAAATTGTTTTTCACAAGGTGTTCTTAATTTTCTTAAATATAATTTATTCATTACTCCACCTTCGTTTTTTGAATCAGTTGGTTCCTTATTTAGTGTTTCACTTAATTTTATTGCTTCATTTGTCATTCTGGTTTAAATTAAGTATAGCTTATGATCGGTATTTTCAACGAAAAATTTACTAACTGATATCTAAAAGCCAATATATTTCAGAGGTAATGACTAAAATTGAAATCTTATGTCGCATTCAATGTTAATATAAATACTTGATGGAAATGACGTCGGATTTATAATCGGCTTATAAAAGAGATATAAGCAAAATTAAAACGAACTACGAGAGTCGGATTTTCCTCGTAATGGTACACACTTGCCTCATCATAATGTACGCACTTGCTCCGCATAATAGTACGTATATGCCTCATGATAGTGGTACGCACTTGCCCCATCATAATGGTACGCACTTACCCCCACCTTACTTTAAAGAAAGAGAAAGTGCGTACCGTCATATAAACAAATTTTAGTTAGAGTATTTGATCAAAATGCCTCATGTATGTTATTAGTAGCTATTACTCAAAAGAAACAACTTGCATTCTTGACTTTAATAGCTTGGTATGACTACAAGAGAAACTGAAACAAAACCTTCTCAATCTTTACTTTAGAATTTTTTGAAGATATTTAAGTTGTCTCTGATTGTGTTTCGTCTATTGAATCCAGGCCTGAATTCTACCTATTGAAATTATCATTAGACAGTTATCTAACATAGTCGATGTGTTGCAGAAGCCATTTCAGGACAGTGTTCATATAATTCCCAGTGGACGCACTTACCAGAACTCACCCTACTTTAAAATATTCCTATCAGTCTGTAACGCTTTGTTTTTAATTTAAAAGTTCTAAAGGGTGTGAAATGTCAGAAATAAGGATAATTTAATGAAGCTGAGAATAATTAATGGTTATAAATAGTAGAAATAATGCTCGCTAGTAAAGCGCGTCAAGCGATCTTAATTGAGCCCGTTACCACCACCACCACACTGCAACCTTCTCTATTCAAGACAAAAGAGTCAGCTACATGAAGTTCTTAATACATGAAAAAAGGGTTTCAAAAATGAAAAACGCATTCGCCATTTCAATTGTCTGACATTTTAACCCATTCTTCGTAGATCATTAAAGAAAATTCTATTGTTTCCTTGAATGATGTCTTAGGTATTGTGCTATCGTATTGAAACTAGGCTATTTTATGCAATTAAGGAATCTATACTTAGTTCACACAGAAAAACGTTTGAATGTCAGAGTTTATTCTGATAACAAAGCGCATCAGTTTTCCTTTTTTTTTCAAAGCCAAAAATAGGTATTGATAGAACTTACTATTTTACTTGAATTTTGTTAATGTTTACATTTAATTTGACATTTGATAAAAAAACAATGGACATATAATTGTATACAGGTATATTTATATATACAGTGTTTTCACTAAAGCCCCTTGATATCCTCTTAGGAACAGTTGCTGCAATATTAATAAAATTAGTATCTAGTTATAGTAAAGTTGCAATGCACAACTGAAAGGAACTACCTTCGGCGTTTTCTAGAGGAAAACAATACAGCTAGAATTTCTATCTCAGAAACTGAATAAGATAATGGGAAAAAGTGATTTACCAAGTTGTTGCGCATTATTATTTTAAAAGAATTCTTAGCTTTACTTGAATGCAAAGAATAGAACGGTCAAGTTCATTTTTCAATAATAAATAAATAACCTATGTTTTAAGTTTAATTGATAAAAGCATAGCTTCTGTCGGTTGTTCCTAAAAGAGTTTTTATTTTTTTAAGTTTTGTTTTTCATGTATGATTTTTCCTCATTTTAATGAGCTTTCCGATTAAAGACAACATACTGTGAAAATAACAATGCCTTAAAAGAATATTTTCAAGAAAAATGGAGTTGTTTTATGAAAAATTATTTTACCTTTCTATATTTGCGTCCCGGCATAAGGAATCAAAAATAAATAAGAGATCGCCTTCACGATACAGAAAAATGCCTTCAAGATGGAAGCATTTCACTCCTGTGAGGGCTCAAAAAGAGATATCGAGATTTGGAAGAGAAACGACCATTTCATTCGATATAGTGATTTTTCCTTTCTGGGCCATAAGCGAAAGTGAGAATCGATGCTGCAAAAGGTGGCTCATTAAATGCGTATCTCGTTTTGAGATGCATAACAAAGTGAAATAGGTGCAAACTGTTTATTGAAATGGAGCTGATAAAGTCAATTTAGGTTAGTCTTTTTTTCATATTCCGAGGAAAACTATTAACATTTTAAATGAAAGGTTTTAGCAATTACCAAAATATGTGTTATTTCAAGACCTAAAGTCGCCATAGTGTTAATTACAAGTATCGTATCTTCAAAAGTCAATGCGAAAATAGCATTTAAATATCTGGATTAAAGTGCTTAGACAATGCTTTATTTTTCTTTCTTTACACCTTGTTTAGCATGAGTCTCGAATCGCGGATCATTGATTAACTAAGAAAGCACACAGGAAAAAGAGAATGTCAACTGCTGAGATCTTCTCAAATTTTTGTACGGTCTCTGTTTACGAAATGCAGCCTTAACTTTCCTTTTTTTTTTTTTTTTTTGATTTTTTTGTTTACCATGTTTAGGTTTTACGATCTATAAACAGTTGAAATGTTTTATAATAAACCCTGATTTACGAAAATCAGCATTTGACAAAGTCGTATTAAACACCTGATTTTTACGAAAATTTTGAGTGTATTAATTACTTTTAACAAACAAAACCCCAGCTATTCACAACACTCTTCTCGCGATTTCTTAAATCTCTCTTCACTTCAACCTCTCCAGCCCTGATATTTCTTTTCTTTTAACAAAACTCCTTATATACATGACTAAGAAAAGTTAAAAATAAATAGAGATTTATTCAGACACTATTCTTATCACTTCCAAGAGGAATCCACCCGACGCTACTTCAGCTTGTTTCTCAAGTCTCCCTCAACTTTTTTCTGAGAATGCAGGGACGTCATTTCAAGTTTTTCCGGGATGGGGGGGGGGGGAGCCAACACAATGCAGTTTCATCGGAAAACATCAAAAACCACGCCCACTTATAGGTAAATACATTGATGTCTCAAAGTCAGGGGAGCAATTGACCCCTCCTGCCCCCCTAAATGACGGGGCTGTGAGAATGTCAGTTCTAGAGCATTTTGCCTCATCATGTTAAGCTTTCCTTTCTTGCATAATGGTTATATGGTGAACTGTTTTCAGGACTTTATTTTTAATAGATTCATTTCCTTCTCCAAGACGTCTCAATAAAGTTCAGTATCTTTCTCCCCAAAAATATTCATTGGACAAGATACCCCTAGCTCTGTACGACAAAAACCAGATGTCCCCATAAAGTGACTAAGAGCAAGCCCACACTTCAAAATCACCAAAAAATAACTAAGTTATCTCTCTTCTTTTAAAATTACAGATAGTTGGGATAAATAGAGTGTGTTTTTATATTTCTTAAGATTCATAAAATGAAACGTCACTAAAGGGTTAAAAGATTTAAAAAAGGTTTTCTTTCGTAGTGAATTGCAGACAAGTAGTAGTTTCAAATGGGGAACTTTACTAGAACTTGAATACAAAATGGTTACACTGAAAATGAAGTTTTAAAAGTATTAAACGTAATTTATTATTTCAGAGCTCCAATTTTTGTTAAATAGCATGCTCAATATTAGAACTCAAAGTACACTTAGCAATGAATTATAACTATAATTTTCTCCGTCAGTTTCCAATGGCGTCATCAACAACAAAGACCATGACGTTTTCCAAAAATATTTCCGAAAGAAAAATCCATATTGGAATTTCTTTGATGTTGTGGCACCTTTTTATCATCACTTTTTTTTAGCAGTTAAACTCAGTCATGTTATTGGCAACACATTTCGTTATTGAATCGGCTATAAACCCCTTCCCTATCAGGAAAAGAAAATCCAATTTTGATACACTGTTTCGTTTACCTTTTGCAGACCAAATATGCTCCTCAGGCCATATTTTGCGCTGTTTTTCCTTTCACAAAACTGGTAGCTTCACTGATTTGAAAAAAAATAATCCTGATTGTATTAAAAATCACTATTACATTGCAAAATGCTGTGTTGGAGGTGACGCAAATTTTTTTGTGGGTGTGTGTTATTTATGTTGTTTCTAAAATTCTTTGCATTAACATAAAATAATTATATGTTTCCTCTCAAGTTACTGCTGTATTCTATACAAATTATTTTCTGCCTTCTTTTATACCATCAAATCTGTCTAAGTTCGAACATATTTATTTTTAACCTGCATGTTTCAAAGAATTTCTATGTTAATATTTTTCGATTGACTTCCTTTTGTAGTATACATTCATTTTCTCTATGTTTATGGACAAATATGTATTCCCAAAACCTTTATGTCACGAATTTCAGCAACATTTAATTTTCTACAACCCTAATGGGCTCGAGTAGATGATTCAACAGTAAAAAAATCAAAGAAAAATACTCTCCTCCCTCCCTCTGACCTAAAAACAGGTATACAAAAAGAAATTAGATAAGAATGTATTTAAAATAAATGCTCATCAGTAGTTTTGCAGACGAGTATAAATTTAACTTTTTGACATTATTCTAATTGCTTAATTTCATGACTTGCTCAAAACATACGTATATCGAAACCTCCTTTTATTGAAATTCTCTTCCTGCCCAAGAAATTTAAAACTATAAATAGGTTTAATTATTTGTGTTCGTTTATCCTGAATGATTAAAATGTAGTTTTTAAAAAATGAAAGAAAGAAATGATGATGAGAAAAAATTATAAAAATTTGTAAAGTGATTTTGGTATAGGATCCCCGTTGACTCACCAGCAAGATTTCCCTCACTGCTTAAAATGTCTTCACAATGTCTGTGAATATACCAATTTTATTAAAAGTGTCAAATTGAAATAATGCACCTGATGTCCCGGCAAATGTTAGGGAACACATAAACCAGTGAAATAACACCCATATTAGAAAATTTTTCTCTGTCAAGGCAAGGGGGGTGAAGATATGAGCCGGTGCAAGGTGAGGGGAGACAAATTTATTAGTAGCCTCATTTTTATAAGCAAAAAATAGTTAAATGAATAATTACATTTTAAATGCTTAAAAACATTAAAATTATGAGTTTCAATAAAAAATAATATCACTACTTGGAAATTGCAAAGTGAAGTGAATAATCAAGTGTTAACTATGCGGGCAGGAATTATTTCATTTTAAAGAGGAATGGTTTCTGAAAACTTAAAAGTATCGTTTTGAGGAAAGTGGCGATCGGGTGGAGAATAATACTCACCCTTTTACTAACGAAATTTTTTATTTAGTCATCACTTGGCTAGTGGCAACCACTAATCTTGATCTTGATAGTGAAAGAGATACATGGTTGTTTAATTTAGAATAGTGTTTGACTAAAACATTTTCACTTTTTCAGACATTTCAATTTCTTATACGGGAGATATTCGGAAAGTAAGTTTTGTCAGAATTTCTCACAAGGATTTTTATTAAAAACTAGAAATTTTCATTTTAAATTTAAGCCTTAACAGTGGGTTCTTCAAGGGTAACGCGAAAAGGCTGTGGTAGCCCGATCGGTAAGGCGTCGGACTCGTGTCCGGACGGACCCGGGTTCGATTCCAGCCGATCAAATATCCACCGTCTTGACTAATGGTGGCTGGGGGACGTTAAAAATGTCGTGGTCACAAAGTTCTCCAAGTGAAACGATACCTCTGGGGGTGCTAGGCCAAGGGTTTGCTCGGCCCTTGGTCTGGTTCAAAAAGAACAGAGCGCTCTTCATGGTCCTATCCCGGTTTAACCACGAGTTGTGGTAGGTACGGGGACCCTGGAGTGAGTGAAGGGTAACGCGAAATGTTAGATCACTAATTGATGACATTCAGTCTCATTTTAAACAATGTACTTGTATTTACTAGGTTGTGGGTTTTATGAATGGTGCATGATATTCTATTTTAGTGGTTTGCTTTAGATATTGTGTATTATATCCTAAAATTATCGTTACTTGAAAGACATTTTTAACGTTCCTTGAAGGAATCTGAAAGCTTTTTAAAAAGCTGCGTTGTACTTGAAAAAACAGGAAGAAAAAAAATACAGAAATAAACATTGTATGTATATATTAGGGTGGAGCGAAAAAAACAATGTTTTTATTTTCGAATCGTAATAGTGCGGAAAAGTTTCGATTGGTGAAGAGTTACAAAACAAAAATTTTTGAAATCGGATAATATCTTCCGTTCCCGCAACGAGCCTGAAATTTTTAAAAATAGAAAATTTTCATGTGTTTTTAGCGATTTTTTAAAAAATTTTTTTAATGTTTTATTTTAATGCTCTTGGACGGAAAAGTTACGTTTGGTGAAGCCTTCTGAAATTTTGAAAAATATATTGAAATCGAATAATACCTTCTGATCAGGAACAAGCCAGAAAAACCAAAAAATTTATAAAATTTCAGCTTTTTTTGGGGTGATGAAAAAAAATTAAAAAACATATGTTCTCATTTTTTTTCTTTTTTACCCGGTATCATAGCGTAAAACCTTTTAAAAAGCACTATATTACTCTTAAACATTAATTTTTTTCTTGATTTTTCAGGTATCTTCTAAACATGCAAAACTACCATTTTTTACAACAATGAAACATTTTCAAATAATCGAAAGTTATAAAATATTTTCCAAAATTTCTGCAATCCAGTACAAAAATCCACTAAATAAAACACCCACTCCTAAAATAAACGCTAATTTTAATCACTAAACTATAAACAATTTTAATACCTAACTAATTATATACAGTTTCTTAATCCCCTTTTGTATAGTCTCTGCCTTCTATTATTATGTTACCTAACTTAACTGACTACCCACAGAATCAGTTAACATTAATTTAATTAGAAACTAATTTTAAAATTAAAACTTCTTTTAAATTAAACCTAGTTAGGTTAGGTAGTGTATTGAATGAGACTGCAAAATGCAATTAAAAACTCAGAAACTAACATTATAATGAGGTAGGTATTAAAATAGTTTATCGTTTAGGGATACAAAATATTATTCATTTTATGAGTGAGTGTTTTGTTCAATGGATTTTTGTACTGAAAAAGTTAAACAAACTTAATAATTAGGTATGGGTAAAAAATTTTATGTAAATATTATCTATTATTTTTTGCTTTTTAGTTGCTTTTAGTTTGCTTTAAGGTTATCTTGGTGCCTACAGTAACACAGTCCCAGGCAAAGTGGGGCAAGGTGTAACAAAAATTAAGGATTGGAAAGCATTTGACAAGGAGAGGGCACTACTGCTCCACACACCCCTATTAGCCTTATGCAAAAAATGTTAAAACATGTTATCATGACAATTGAACATTTGAAACACGATTGCAAAGAAACTTGTGCTTAAAAGGTTACTATAAGCATCTCGGTGATGATTTTGGAACACATTTCATACGAAAGCCATAAATATAAGGAATGTATTAGTATAGAAGACAAAACAAATTTTAGATTTTGTTGATTTCTAATTTTTCATACACAAAATTATTTTTAAATAAATAATTAAATTTAAGTTTATAAAACTAAAAAATACGCTTTTAGAGTTAATCAAACTATAAGGCTTTAAACCATTTCAAATTATATGTTTACATGCACCTTATAATACATCAACATGTAATATAGTTTAGCCTTTAGTATTAACAATAGTATTAAATATATCACTTTTATATTTTTCAAGAACGTGAATTTTATCTTTTATTCTGGGTTACATACATACTGGCAAACCCACATGTGAAACTAGGAAAAGCGTATTAAAAACAAAACCGCCATTAAAAAACAACTGGGAGCTAAACAGAAAAAAATAATACATAATATTTACATACAACTTCATACCCATACCTAATTATTAAATTTGTTTAACTTTTTCAGTACAAAAATTCATTGAACAAAACACTCACTCATAAGATGAACAATATTTTTTATCCCTAACGATAAACTATTTTAATACCTACCTCAGTATAATGTTAGTTTCTGAATATTTAATGGCATTTTGCAGTCTCATTCTATACACTACCTAACCTAACTAGGTTTAATTTAAAAGACGTTTTAATTTTAAAATTAGTTTCTAATTAAATTAATGTTAAAGGATTCTGTGGGTAGTCAGTTAAGTTAGGTAACATAATTAGAAGGCACAAACTATACAAAAGGGGATTAAGAAACTGTATATATTTAGTTAGGTGTTAAAATTGTTTATAGTTTAGTGATTAAAATTAGTCTTTTTTTTTGGAGTGGATGTTTTATTTAGTGGATTTTTGTACTGGATTGTAGAAATTTTGGAAAATATTTTATAACTTTCGATTATTTGAAAATGTTTCATTGTTGTAAAAAATGGTAGTTTTGCATGTTTAGAAGATACCTGAAAAATCAAGAAAAAAATTAATGTTTAAGAGTAATATAGTGCTTTTTAAAAGGCTTTACGCAATGATACCGGGTAAAAAAGAAAAAAAAAATGAGAACATTTTTTTTACATTTTTTTTCTTCGCCCCAAAAAAAGCTGAAGGTTTATAATTTTTTGGTTTTTCCGGCTTGTTCCTGGATCAGAAGGTATTATTCGATTTCAATATATTTTTCAAAATTTCAGAAGGCTTCACCAAACGTAACTTTTCTGTCCAAGAGCATTAAAATAAAACATTAAAGCAAAAATTTTAAAAAATCGCTAAAAACACATGAAAATTTTCATTTTTTCAAAATTTCAGGCTCGTTGCGGGAACGGAAGATATTATCCGATTTCAAAAATTTTTGTTTTGTTTTGTAACTCTTCACCAATCGCAACTTTTCCGCACTATTACGATTCGAAAATAAAAACTTTGTTTTTTTCGCTCCACCCTAGTATACATGCAAAGAAGCAGACGAATGTCCCAGAAAATAAATATTGACTACACTAACACGTAATCGCTATATACTAATCGCAAAGTCAATATATAGCAGAATAAAAGTCGGATTCTCTTTATTGCTCAAAAATTACATTTGTTCTCCAACGTTTGGTCGATGATCAACAATATCAAGATAGAGACAAATGGGGGGGGGGGGGGATACATGAAGCAAATCCTGTATAGTTGGACTAACCTCCCTGAACACGAAACTAATTTTTCCATAGCATTTTTGAGAGAATCAAAGCATGTCAATTTGTTACAAGCACCTTTTTTTTTCTTGCTGAATTACACGATATGTAAAGGTTATAAATCAAGTTTTTCCATTATTAAATATGCATTGAGAACGCTACCAATTTATCTAGTAGGGTCAATAGGAATAATTATGAACACATTTTCACTTTCGCACTCTAATTGCTCTCTGGGGCACCATGTCCTATTTAAAAATCTAGACACCCATCAGAAACTACTATTAACTCCTCTGCTACACTGCGCGACCGTTATTTTATTTTTTTGGCTGATGGAAGTTCTAAAAAATCATTGTTCTTAATTACCCCAATTGTTCATAAATACCCCATTGTACATGAGGTGAATATGAACATGCTTTTCCCCCTGGTTTATCCTGGATTTTCAGTTAATTTACCTTCATGATGAAAAGGATATACCATAAAAGACTATCTGGCTCTCTTTTTAGATTTTCGTAGGAGTTCTGGTGTTTTTAGAGAAATGTTCGAGTACCTCTTCATGAAACTAATGTGGCAGTCATCACCTGGCTTTCCATCTTTGAATCGGACCTGCAACCTATTAGCCAAAGCAAAGTCTTAAATAAGGCTTTTCAACTCTTTATTGTTATAAGGAAACCCCATAGGAGCAATAGCAATTAGATAGTTTGCTAAAGTTAGCTCCACATCAATTGGTATATCCTCTGGTCGACCTGCTTCTATCCTATCAATTCTGACTAACTCTGTAGTGCAAAAAACACAGAAGGATGATGTAGGTGTCTACTGCTTCTCTGTAGGTCATATTCCCGTTTGTAATATCATTAACAGCCCTCAAAAGTCTTCACTCGTGTATTGAGGAGGTGGCTTCTTCACGTAAGTGCGAGGCATTTGTACGATCAAACGTACAGACAAGTTTATATAAAGCATTACAAAACGTCGGCTCAGTTAAGTGGTCAAAATAAATATTTGGATCATAAAATTTGACTTGAAGTGGAAAAAACTACTTTGAAAAAATAATTACCCCTAACTAAAAAAAAAATACGGTGTAATTATGAACATTTTCCTGCAGGGTGCTAAAAATAAAAGACAGAGAAACTCCAGTTGATTCCTGTTAAAGGCTAAATAACTGAAGGCAAATATAATGAAAACAATAACTTAGCACAATTTTATCAGTCCGAACAGGATGGATATTGAAGATTGTGAAAAACTGCTTGACAACTTTTGTAAGAAGGGTTAGGATAACTAAGGAAATGGCGGGGACACTGTTTCTACATTAGTGAAAAAACATCCCTAACCTAATAATGAAGATGTGAACTTCCAGTTGCTACTGCTATTTGGTTCCTTCATTGCTTACAGAAGCGCTAATGTCGTTTGTTCTAAATTACCCCATTTTCACAATTACCCTGTTTGACTCTACAGCATGTTGTTGCTCTTTATTAATTCAAATCTGTAATTTACTATGTTTTGCTCTAAAAGTTTTTAGTTTAAATTAGCTGCACATGGTGGAGAAATTTCTTTTTAATTAACTTTCGAATACTTTCTCGAAGGCAGTTCTTAGACATTTCTATTATTATCATCCTTTCCTATTTTGAAGACAAAGGTCCTAGAAAGCGAGAAACAGAATGATTTCCTAAAGAGCAAATGCATAATAAAAACCTTTCTTGAAAAATTAATTACTTAGACTTATGAAAAAAAACCACCAGATGGAGTAAAAAACATGTTTTTAGAATTCCAGTATCTCAGCAACCAGTATTTATGAAAATTAATTTGTGAGTTTTTCTTAGGTTAAATTTGCATATTTTTTCTGTAATGTCAGAGTACCTTTAAGATAAGCACTAATTGCCGGTAGAAAAAATCTATAAGGTAGATAATTTCCTTTAAAGAGGCACAGAAGAAATATAATACAAGCAAAAAACGCTTTCGTCGCTAGGTCTTCGTTTTTACGGTAATCAATGTAATGAGTCCAGTAACATCCTAACATCTTCAATATGATTTCTTTTTTCCAGAGTTCTTCTGGGATGATTAAGATGAATATATTAGTTTTCTTTCATTTTGGGAAATCGCTTGCTTGTCTTTACTAAAGAAGCGATAAATTAGGAATGGATCTTTGAAAATAAAAGACATTTCCGATTAAACATACGAACAAAATAACGTGAACGGCTAATGATCACTTACATATTATTCTTCTCTGATGACTTTTGCATACACATACACACCCAGCTAAAGTAAAAAAAAAAAAAAAATATCTTTTTGTAGCTAATTCGTGCCCTACCAAAAGAAGTACCTATCTCTACAAGAATGAGCTAAAATTTTGTAACCAAGTACTTGCTTCATTTCTTTTTTAGTAATTTCTCAACATTAGAAACCTAGAAATTGAATGGCTTGGAGGATGAAAGGGCTATGTTACATTAAAAAAAAATAAACACTCTAGACAATGGTAAGCAATGGATGCAAGTAAGAAAATAAAACTTGGTACATTAAAAAGGAGATGTCATTAGACCAATTTCATACTCACATAAACGACAAAACCAGAAAAGAAGAAAGCTTTAACAACTGCAACAACAAAGCTTTGAAATTTTAATTACTCGCAATTTTTTTTTTTGTCACATAGTTCCTTCATCTCTCAGCCCCTTCAATTGATGCACTTCAATTGTGCGTCGATACTATTGCCAAAACAACATTTTTTATAGTTAATATAATAATAATCATAACCATCATAATAATAATCAAAGCAAAAAGATAAACACATCTTTATTGGAGTGTTATGATCCTACGAGCCTTCATCTTTAGTATGGCTATGTTTCGAGTTGCCTCTGTTGAGTAATGATGCTACTTTTTGTAAAGCAAACCCTCTCCAATTAGTTTGGTTTGGCAGCTGTCTCTTTAACTTTTTCAACATGCCCACATTACATATTCCGTATCAAATCTTAACGGCAACGTTTGATAGCAAGCTTAAACACTTGCTTTTTTATCGGTAATGTTTCTCAGACCATGCACATGCATACACGTCAACAGTACGTTTCGAAATTTTACATTTTTGCCAAGCAATGAAAATATTTCGACTCACCATAGTAATACTGAAAAAACTGACCGGCACGTAACTGGCCAGGAGTATTTACAATTAGATCTTCACTGTATATTGCTTAACTAGTTCTGATCAGGTTTATTTTATAACAAAATGCGATAAATTTAATGGCAGAATTTCTTCCCCAGAACAAAGTATTCCCATCAATTTGAGAGGAGTTAGGACTCAAATGTCCCCTCCCTTATATCTGTTAGCAGAAATTATGTTCTTGTCCCTCCAGAACTCGGAAAAATATGTTAAAGTTTGTCCCCGGTGGTCTAGCTGTGGTTAGCTTAAAAAATAAATAAATTTCAACAATTTTAGCCGCATTTACATACCAGTTTGATTCATAATGCATTAATTCAATTATTTTTCCCAAGTCCTTATGCAAATCCAGCATGCGCGCTTGACTATGCAAAAAAGCATGTGGAGCACATATAAACTTGTGAAGATGAGATGGACGGGGTTGGAAGCCTGGTAGCTGGCTGGATTTTACTTGGACTGCTGCGGTGTGCGGCATTGTGGTTCGTCTGATGGTGAGGTGATTTAAGTCTTCATCACTGAGTTTTCGTCATGACTGCCGCCAGCAAGGAAACAAGATATAAATATAACTCAGCTGGTTGTGGCGTCCACTGGGGATTTTATTTCTACAATTTCTTCAATGTATACTAAGTATGTTTCATTTTCTGTTTTCCGGATGCACGAATATGTGCTTTTGGGTTTATTTTTCTTGTAAAAATAAAACTCTAGATTTTGTTCATGAAATTTTGTCTGTCTCTGTCACCTCTCAAATTATCCAAAAATACACATAAAAATGATCCAATACAAAGTTAGCTTTTACTTTTATGCTAACAATATCCAACCATCCAACGCAAACATCCAACAACAAAGTGATATACATATAAACAACTAACTGCATTTTCAATTCCAGGGCTTTTAAAAAATTACCTATTTGGCAACTGCAAAAATATTATATACGCTAGAAACATTTTTGATCAAATGCTTCTAAACTAATATTCTTATAAACTATTAACTGTATGTTGACTAACAAGTGTGTCTATATGGAACAAAGCGTAGCGGTCACAGAGTTGGAGTCCTAGTTTATGTCTTGACGATTTGTATTAATGCGTGTTATCGTTTACAGAAACGTCCCACTGTATCATCAGGCTCATCCCAAATCAACGCGGTTAATCAGTTTCTATATCATAGCCTGCGATTACCCGTTAATGTCTGCTATTGCCGGTTATGCAAACAGGGATAGGTAATAAATTAATGATAATCGGAGCTACGCAGAGGGAAGTCCTTTTGCAGAAAAATGCTGTATTCTAACATCAATTATACTAATTATTGATAAACCCTGATTAATTTGATGAAACTAATAACGACATGAGGATGTATTTATATTTGAAAATTTTTCGTTTTACATTGTGTCCCCGTTTAACCTGCATTTAACCTGTGTGTGTGTGTGTGTGTGTGTGTTGTTTTTCACTTTTGTGATTTCCCTAAATGCAATGTAGACAACTTGGAATCCATGAAAAGTTAAGTTTCGTAATGTTTCTTCTTTTTCTGTTCAAACTTTAAATATTTTAACTCTGCATCTTATTTTAACCTTTTTTGCATTTGAAAGTAGACTCTCAGAACTAACGTCGCTATAAACAGTTTTTGCTGGTCTTACGGGTATACGCTACATATCCTTATTATAACGAAAAACTTTCTAACATTGGTCAAAGACATACATCAACATATTACTGGCCACAATTTTTAAATTGCAACATTTTACAAAATATTAACAAAAAACTTCCACATCAAAAGTCCACATTTCCAGAAATCACTATGAATTTGACGAATATGACACATTTTTATCACAAGATGTTATTTTTTCAAAGGGGAGAGCTGGAGATGATAACATAAAAGAGGATAGTCATCATTAATCATAAATTTGCCTCGACGATACAATAACAGTAGTTCAAGCATAAATTTTCATTTTGTTGAGTGTCATCGCCATGACATTTAAACACTCCCCTACACCATGCGAGCTCAATAAATCAAAAAAGTAATGATCAAGTCTCTAGTTCGGACGTAACTAGTCATTGATACAATCAAATATGATTTTTCTGTAAATTTAAGGATATTTATTCACTTTTTAACATTTTCATCATTACGTTTGTTGCTCGTGATAAAAGTAATCATCATAATTTAGCTTTTGAAAGAATGGATATTGTAGCTGATGGAGAAATGAAAGTCTTCGAGAAGTCTTTATTATACTTGTTTACCGCGATTCAATTTAAATTGAAGGAAAAAAATATATCTGTCTATTCTATATTATATTTTTAAATTGTGTATTCTTGTTTCAACTTTTTTTTTTTTTTTTTTAACTTTCTTTATTTTTGTAAGCTTTCAAAGCTCATATGTTACATAAAGCTAAGAACGTGTTTAGCAAGATAGAAATTATAGATTAGTACCAAATATTCTTTTCGTTTTTGATTTTTTTCATTTATTTTTTGACATGTTTTGCGATATTTCTACCATATGTTAAGCATTTTTCTATGCTCTTTTTACCCGGAAAAAAAATATTTAAAAATGGAGTAATTAAACAATAAGTGTACTTAGTACATTTCAGTTACACTGTTTAAAGGTTGTATAATTACAGTATTTATTAAAAATATGTGGGTTTTTTTTTTCTAGAATTCATTGCAAGTATATGAGTGAAAAAGCTATACAGAACAAGATTTTATAACGCTTGCAGTATTCAATTATTTAGTGAAGTAAAAAGCCGAAAAAGCGACGTTTAAAAACACAAATAGATGAAGTTAAAATTGGCAAACATGTTTCAAAAGCATAAAGCTTCCTTCTTCAGTGCCAAGCAAGAAATGGAAAGAAACAAAGTGCCGGAAGAGTTTAAATAGCAAAGGAGCAAAAGCTAGGCCAATCAAGTGTCAGCGTGTGCCGAGCCCTGATTTGGCGTTGCGTTGTCAGAAAATTTAAAAGCATGAAGTAAAATTGGCGAGATGTGTGGAACTGCAAAAGATTCGTTACAAATATTACTTAAATTTTTATGAACATGAAAGGCTTCTAAGAAATCCAACTCGCCAACAGTTGAAGGTCTGCAAATAATTTTAGCTTCGAAGAAAACAAATCTATGGCCCATTTCCCAACAGTGTTTCGCGATTGAGGATTTTGAGAGTTCTTTCTTTTTAACATAATTTTCATGTTCCTTTAACCTAAATTTTAGCGCCCTTCGGGTCTGTCCGACGTTACCAATTTGACATTCACATTTTATGTGATAAATGCCCCACTGATCAAATGGTTGGATGGGGTCTTTTAACTTGGAAAAAGTTAGTTTGTTGATGGGTCTGTAAATGACATGAAAATCGAACTTGCTGAGTATTCTGGAAATGCGAGGAGAGATTTTTGAATAAAATGGTAAGACAACGAAATTGGTAGAAGGAACACTGGGTTTTTTGTAGGATGCACTGCGGTTCGAAAGTTTATTATAAGCATTGTCAATGATTTGATAAGAATAACCTCTGTCAACGGCCACACTCCTTAAGAAATTCAGTTCATCATTGAGAAGTGATTTGTCGGAACATATATTAATAGCGCGGTTAACAAACGTGTAAAAAGCAGACATTTTTTGTTTTATGGGATGACAGGAGCGAGAATGTGGAGGAAGACAAACAGCAAATGGTTTTCGGTAAACGGTAGTGGAAAATTGGTTATTGTTTTTTGAAATGAGTACGTCCAAAAAGGGCAAAGAATTATTACTTTCAAGTTCGACAGTAAACTGGATGTTGGGATCAATGGAGTTCATTAAATCAATAACCACAGGAACTATTTCCGCTGTGCCGTCCAAAAGGGTAAAGGTATCGTCGACGTATCTGAGCCAAAGTGGAAAATCAAATAATTGAAAGAGTTTTTGTTGAAAATAATCCATATATAATTCACTTAAGACAGGACTTAAGGGGTTGCCCATAGCAAGCCCTTCGATTTGTTGATAGAATGCACCCCCAAAGACAAAGGTAGTGTGTTTAAGGCAAGTTTCAGTCAATTTAAACACACTACCTTTGTCTTTGGGGGTGCATTCTATCAACAAATCGAAGGGCTTGCTATGGGCAACCCCTTAAGTCCTGTCTTAAGTGAATTATATATGGATTATTTTCAACAAAAACTCTCTCATTTGATTTTCCACTTTGGCTCAGATACGTCGACGATACCTTTACCCTTTTGGACGGCACAGCGGAAATAGTTCCTGTGGTTATTGATTTAATGAACTCCATTGATCCCAACATCCAGTTTACTGCCGAACTTGAAAGTAATAATTCTTTGCCCTTTTTGGACGTACTCATTTCAAAAAACAATAACCAATTTTCCACTACCGTTTACCGAGAACCATTTGCTGTTTGTCTTCCTCCACATTCTCGCTCCTGTCATCCCATGAAACAAAAAATGTCTGCTTTTTACACGTTTGTTAACCGCGCTATTAATATATGTTCCGACAAATCACTTCTCAATTATGAACTGAATTTCTTAAGGAGTGTGGCCGTTGACAGAGGTTATTCTTATCAAATCATTGACAATGCTTATAATAAACTTTCGAACCGCAGTGCATCCCACAAAAAACCCAGTGTTCCTTCTACCAATTTCGTTGTCTTACCATTTTATTCAAAAATCTCTCCTCGCATTTCCAGAATACTCAGCAAGTTCGATTTTCATGTCATTTGCAGACCCATCAACAAACTAACTTTTTCCAAGTTAAAAGACCCCATCCAACCATTTGATCAGTGGGGCATTTATCACATAAAATGTGAATGTCAAATTGGTTACGTCGGACAGACCCGAAGGGCGCTAAAATTTAGGTTAAAGGAACATGAAAATTATGTTAAAAAGAAAGAACTCTCAAAATCCTCAATCGCGAAACACTGTTGGGAAATGGGCCATAGATTTGTTTTCTTCGAAGCTAAAATTATTTGCAGACCTTCAACTGTTGGCGAGTTGGATTTCTTAGAAGCCTTTCATGTTCATAAAAATTTAAGTAATATTTGTAACGAATCTTTTGCAGTTCCACACATCTCGCCAATTTTACTTCATGCTTTTAAATTTTCTGACAACGCAACGCCAAATCAGGGCTCGGCACACGCTGACACCTGATTGGCCTAGCTTTTGCTCCTTTGCTATTTAAACTCTCCCGGCACTTTATTTCTTTCCATTTCTTGCTTGGCACTGAAGAAGGAAGCTTTATGCTTTTGAAACATGTTTGCCAATTTTAACTTCATCTATTTGTGTTTTTAAACGTCGCTTTTTCGGTTTTTTACTCATTTTAACACAAAGTGAACTGCTTTTAATTTAGTGAAGTAATTGGTAATTTTCACCAAATACAATTCCTTTTCTCTCTTTATAATAATACATAATTTGTTTAATAAAAACTACGAATAGTAAAAAACAAAAAAGAATGGCTTGAATGAAGATTTTTTCTGAATACAGCAACCTAGATGAAACAGATTTCTTCATTGCAAAGATGCTCTGTTTCTAAATAGAAGCTTTTTAGAATTAAAAAACTAATCATACAAAAATGTCAAAGATTTAACTTTTATTTCATTATCATTTTTTTACAGTTCATTTTCTTCTCATCTGGTAAACATTTTACTACATGCGCATCAAAGACGTATGCAGTCAAAATTAGCTTAAGTGGCACCGTCAATATCATTCATTCAATTATAGATTTCTACCATTAACTGATCCTCTTTAATTACAGCATCAAAGTTTTCCCCTTCCTTCGCAATATCATCAGCATCATTAACTTAATAGAAGCGAAAAGGAGGAAAGATGAAAAAAGAATTTTTAAAAACCTTACAAAAAATATCATGACTGCCGAAGGGAAAGATAGAATCCCTTCCCTCCTCTTTTTTTTTTCAAGAAGAAGCAGCGAGAGTACAACTAATCCTTTCTCAATCTGGCGGGCTAATATGCCGCTCGTTAACAATATCCTGAGCGCGGTTCATAACGGAAAAATAAAAATGTGTCAAAGGAAATAATCATAACAGTAAAAAACGGTTCGAGGCGTCGTAAAGATGTCGATCTGGACCCAACAAAGGGGCTTCCTTATCAGCGGGTGCTCCCCGATCGATCTGAGCCCCATGAAAAGGCGAGGCGCCCCGGGTGGCGGGGCTTATCTGCCGAGACCTTGATTAAGACGAGACTGGCTTTTATGTAGCAGCGCCCACAATCATTCAGCGCTGTAGGGCTTTAAAATTAGAAGAGTTGCCACGCTTGGAGCTTTAAAATGGTTTGTTAATATATCATGCAGAACAACGAAATAGACATTTTTAGACTGAGTTGTAATATATCAGGAATAACTCTTTCGTGAAATCATCAATTTTGTCTTAGTCATTCATAAAATCAACGCAAACAAAATTTTTTCGGGCTCCTGATTTCTGGCCAGAAAAAATATTGGTTCCTATGATAACATTTTATTAAATAAGGAGAGCTTGATTAAGACTTCACTGGCTTTAACTCTATAGAGCCTTAAAATTAGAAGAGTAGCCACAATTGGAACTTTAAAATGATTCGCTAATATCTTGCATAGAACAATGAAGTAGACAATTTTAGATTGCATTCCAATAAATCATGACTAACTCGGCTATGAAATCATCGTTGTTGTCCTAATCATATATAAAATCAATCCCAGCAAAATATTTTTTTCTGCACCCCTGGTAACAAAAAATATTGGTTGCTTAGATAACATTTCATTGAATAAAAGAGAGCTTGATTAAGACGAGACTGGCGTTTATGTAGCGGCGCCCAAAATCATTCAGCGCTTAAAATTAGAAGAGTTGCCACTTGGAAATTTAAAATGTTCGTTAATATCTTATGCAGGACAACGAAATAGACATTTTTAGACTGAATTGTAATATATCAGAAATAACTGTTCCGTGAAATCATCAATTTTGCTTAAGTCATTCATAAAACCGACCTAAAAAAAAATATTTTCGGGTTCCTGATACTTGGTAATAGAAAATATTGGTTGCTTATATAAATTTCCTTGAATAAGAAGAGCTTAAGAATAGAGTAATTTTTACACTAAGCCACTTACAATCCATTCAATTCTATAAGGCTTTAAAATCAGAAGATTTGTCATGCTTTAAACTTTAAAATGGCTCGTAAATCTCTTACAGAGCAACGAAATATAAATTCTTAGACTACATTATAATAAAGCATTAATAAATCGTCTATGAAAGCATTAATGTTTTCTTAATCATATCTAAATGCAACCCTAACAGAATATTTTTCAGTTCCCGATTTCTAGTAATTAGAAATATCAGTTGCTTGGATAAAATTTTACTACATAAAGAGACCTTGATTTAGATAAGACTGGTTTTTATCAAAGCGCTCACAATCAGTCAAAACTGAAGGGCCTCAAAATTAGAAGAATTGCTAGCTCTATTCTTTAAAATAGTTCATCAACTTTTAACACAGAGCATAGAAATACAAGTTTCTGGGCTATATTCTATTAAATCATAAAAATATCGGCTAAAAAGTTATTTTCGTCTTAAACATAATAAGAATCAACCATAGCAAAATAGTTTCTTTACTTTGATGTCAGGTCATAAGAACTATTTGTTGCTTAGATAACACTTCATTAAGAGCAAAAATATCTTTTTGAATTCTCTAATATAGTAAAACTTGACTTTACATGAAGACTTAACCTCAAATGAACATTTTTAGTCTATGATTTGATAACTATGTGTATACAGTGTGATATTTGCAGGTTTGGAACCCCATTGCAAAGCAAATTTGGAGGCTCCTTTGGCTACAACAGAAATGCGTAAAGCATTTATCATGTGATTTTTTTTTATCTCCTTCAGCTTCCCTGTGGTCATTGGGTCCCTACGCAATAGCACCATTTATGATAAGGTAAATACATCATTTGATCATATTATGGATGTATATGATCCGAGTAAAATGAAATCATATAATATGTAAGCAAAAATAACGAAAACATGTGTTAAATAAATAATATCACATATTTTTATGTAAATAAAATAGTAAACTGAGGCGTATTGCGACAATTGAGATTTTCACGCTATTGCCAAAAATCGGACAGGAGAATTTTTTTTTTTTTTTTTTTTTGCTACCTGGGTATCAGAAGAACTATAATTAGGTGAAAGTTAAAAATTGCCAAGAGTCATGATTATCGAAGTTTTTCCTCAAGCTAAAATGAAAGTAGAAAATAGTTTTAGTACTAATAAAATTCCCTTTAAATAAAGCATCTGTCTACTTCGAGAAATTATTATTACTATTTTTAAACAAAAATTAAGCGAAACTACCAGTTTTCTTTCAACTTTCCTCAATACTTTGAAGTTATTTGATGAATTTATTCACACCAGAAAACACTTCCTCAATTTATCCACACGTACTACCTTGTTCGAAAGATCTAACTACACGATGTGCGCTGGAAGTTCAAAAATGTATTTTCAGCAAAATGTCAAGCTTATTCTCATGCACAACTGCATGCAATCTGCCTTGCGGAATTCATGAATCACGAAGTGTCGCATTTACATTTCAGCAACAAAACATTATGGAGTCGGACACGCCCATATCCGTTTTGATTTAAAGTTCGGAGAAGAATGGAGAGCGAAAAACGTCTCTTGTTTGATATAATAATCTCCTCTCGCAATCAATGATAAGTCCGCTCTTTCAAGGGGATTGTGTATAAAAAGTGAAGGAAATTAGTGAATGCATAGCACGCCCTGTTATTAAACTCTGGAAAACGTGTTTTCAGCTTATGCTTAAGTCCTCAACATTTACACATTTGAGTTTTTTGGGAAAATGTACGATAAGCTTGTTATCTAATGCAAATACAGGTTTATTCAAACGCTGTTTTAACTTCAGAACGCTCATACTTTCATTTCAGTACAAACTATTTTGTGCACTAAACTTCACTACAAGCTCTGTTAATCACATTGTAACTTGCTGTTACGATTGACACAAGAAAATAATAACTTTAAAGTCGAATTACTTTTCAAAAGCCATCGCCTTTCATAAGCATTGGTTTCCGTTTTTAATTTACATTAAGCTACTTTAAAAGGTCTGCTGTCTTTCTCCGCTAGTGACTTTTTTCATTAACCCTTTATGTCCCGACGGGACTCAGAAGTCCCGCTTATAATAATTTAGTATTATGAACCCTTATATGGCTGGAATCATGCTGCAGCTTTTAAGTACCACTCCTTGTACTTTGCTGAGAGGTCGACAGATGGTACATGCAATCGGAAACAGTTTTCTTAGGGCTCTAAGGCGTAGGGGGCCTTTGACCTTACTGATTTTCAAAATTTTTATATTCAGTATATATGTTGTTTAGTGTCTTTTCAACTAAAAAAAACCAAAACAATATATAAAAATGCATTCCCAAATTAGTTTGGGACATTAAGGGTTAATAAAACCACAATCTCAACGACGTTTATATAAATTTCGTTTTCAGTCTGTGGCTCGTTATATTGCGATAGATATTTTAGACAGGACAGCACCGGGTTTGAGTAAATTCGTCATACATTTCTGCGCATCAACACAATACCTTAGCTCATTCAATTTGACTTTATAACTGCCAACGTGCGCAACACAGTGTAACAGTCCTATAATTGGAATTCAAGTTTGCGTCGTGATGATATCAGTGCACATATGTTAAACTTTACAGAAACCGGCACTCAGTATCATCAGGTTGAATCCAAATTAATACGGTTAATCAGCCTCTAAACCACACCACACGATACACTGCATGGAGCTCATGCAAATACCTGCCATTATGGGTTTCGCGAAGAGGAATGGGTAATTATAGAATTAATCAGGGAATAATACAGGGTAAAGAACCATGTACAAGAACGCTACTGTCAACATATTTGCAATATTAATTCTTTTTGCAATATATTTTTACTTACATGTATTTTTCAAAAGTTAAAGTAAATAAAAGTCAACTAAAACGGTCTTAAAATTTGTTCGTCGAATTTTTTTAAGCATTAAATATGCATCAACCTACATTAAGCATTACCAAAATGACAATTTTTAATTATAGTGAATTTAACATTAAGTTGCATTGTTAATTTCGTAAGCATTGAATAAGAAAGAAGCAATTTTTATATCAATACATTTAAAAAAAATCTTGCATCAAAAACTGAAAAATGTATATTAGAATACGCAAATAGCAGTAAATTTCCGAGTCGCCAGAACGCAAAAAGGTTGCAGCTTGTAAAAACTTACAAAACAATTTTTCGTTCTTTTCCTTTTTTTTTATAAACTAGATAGTATGCCCCGACCACACAACAAGCTTGAAAATTTAAAATAATTTAGAATTTCATCGTTTTTTACGATGTTTTAATTTTTTTAAAAATATTTATTTATTTATTTCAATTTCGCTTTAAACTCGTTTTTATACCTTTAGAAATAATTAGTTGCAGCAAATACTACTATCAAAGAAAAGTAATTGATATTTGTACTTACTGATCATTTTTTCTACTACCAAAATCCATTAAAATTAGCAATAAATGCAATTTTCTCAAATATTTCGCAAATTTAAAACCATTCTCTGTTAACTATTAAGGATAATCAGTGTAGTTATAATTAAATATCATAAGAAAATAAAATTTGTTAAGAAACCATTGGTGATTTACATTTTGTTTGGTCCACGTTTTAGCAATAAAATCCATGATACATCAAAAATATTATGCTGTTTCGTTTAAAATTTACGATAATTAACTAAAAAAGGCTCTTGCTTGTAAAGAATGAAAGTTTTGTGTAATTGCAAGATAACTCCTCAATACTGTTAAATTTATTTGTTATAATAAGAAGGTTTTTAATAAAGCACATAGAAAAAGTTAGTTTGTATAATTTCAAAAAAAAGTAATTTGCTTTTAAAACAGTAACATGACAGTTATTGCAATACTGCATAATTCCATTTAGTAGTGACATTTTCTGAGATTTCTCATATTTTAATATCACCCAATACACGACAACTACAGAGTAATGAATGGAGCTAGAATCTCCTTCAGCAACATGATTTTTTCCATAAATGGGTACTTTTACGTTATCAGGATGCTACTCGCTAATGGTTTGACAACAAATTTCGTAAAATGCTACTGCAAATCATAATAATACAGATTTTGGATTCGAAATGATTGGTTTCTTTCTGACAAAAAGCCATCATTTGGCATAATAGCGCAATTCGCGTCGCGATTTGGCTTATAATGACAAGAAGAGACCTAATGTTAGAAAAGTAACCACGATCGTTACTCAAATGAATATGTTCAGTGTTCTTTAGGTTTTTAATACAGCACACGGTACGAGCCTCAATGTACAATGTTTTTATCAACTTGTAAAAAAGCATTGATAATGCATTGCAATTAATTTTCTAGTTTATCTGACAAAATTTGAAACAAATGTATAATTTTCAGGAAGAAAAGAATGTAGAATATTGCCCTTGTGCCTGACGACTTGTTGACTCTTTGCCTTTGTTGGGAATAGAAAAATATCGCTTACATCACTGCCTTGCTTTTCATTTTACATCCCCCCCCCCCCTAATGAAATTTTATTTTTTAAATTATTTCACAGATTTACTTGGCGAAGCTTTTTACACTTAGTGGAAACTTTTAATGTTGTTTAATTGGTGGATTATAGCAGTAATGGCTCAAGTAGTGAGACAAAATTAGTATTGTGCGGTAACAGAGACATTTTCTTCACATAATTAGCAAGTACATGCTTAAAAAGTACGTTTTTCGTTACTTTTCTGAATAAGTTATGTACCTCACAATATCACTACAATGAAGGAGAGCCAAAAAATAGTTTGCTTTTTGCATACAATAGTTGGGACGCGCTCTCTTTTAACTCTGATAAGTTACTATGAAGAAATATTTTAAATAGAATCAAATTGTTATGGCTCGATGCAGAATAAGATTCTTTACACAATGGAGTAATAACCTAAAAATGCCATTTTTTGGACTCACACTAATCTGACCCTGAAGTACAGAATTAGGACTAAAAAGCATCCATTTAACTTAAGTGTTGTGTACTAAATTTGATTACTACTTTACACTCTTTAAGATACATTTTGATTTAATTTTACCACTCTCATTGAGAAAACTATGATTAAATTTTGAAAATACGTTTATGGCTAAATGAGACATAAGACATGGTAATAAGGGGACAGTGGAGTACGCAGAAAAACCATTTCAGGGGGGTTGGCTGAGTCAAGACTCTTTGAAAGTGGGGGCGGGGAGCACCTCATGAAATGTAGCTAAGATAAAATATTTTTGGAAAAAAAATTGAACCGATTTCGGAACTTCACTCGGCAAGTGCTCTAAAAAGTAAAAAATAATTTTATTCTTTGAACACCATCGATACTACATTTAAACATAAGTTTTGAAGTCGGTGCAAAAACACTATCTAGAATCATACGAAACTATAATTTAACTATATATATAAATTGCAATGAATCCAGGTTCTTTAATCGCATTGGCATACACTACATTGACAACCACATATTTATGTAATGGTAGAAATATTCAGCTCTTAATTTTCAATGGTTTCTCTGAAAAATGTTGGCAAAATGTAGTTAAACATCATTTCACCTTTAGTTTTTTCACCGACTTCAAAACTTATGTTTAAATGTAGTGCCGATGGTGTTCAAAGAATAAAATTATTTTTTACTTTTTAGAGCACTTGCCGAGTGAAGTTCCGAAGTCGGTTCCATATTTTTTATCAAAAATATTTTATTTTACTTTTTTTAGTGTAAATGTACATATGAAATAAGGTAATGTTTCCATTACAAAACTTCACCTAATTTGCTTAAGCAAATGCTCCATAAAATAAACTATGTAAGGAAAAAAAGAAAGAAAGTATCAACCCGTCTAATGTTTTAAACGATTGACACTAAAAAATAATCCTTGTTAATCTCTGGTATTTATTTGTGTACTAGTTTAATCAAAGGCTAAATATTAACGGCTTTTCAACTAATTTATATTTCAAAACAACACTAGATCCTGGCGGTTCATAAAATTTTTCGACGTATTACGTACGTGGCACGCTAATGAGTTTCATGTTTGCTTCAGTTAAGCCTTCATTCAAAATTTTCATTATCATTATAATAGCTGTTTCATATCAATCACGTTTTGTAACAATGTATTTCATATTTAATCATTTAGGACAAATCGCTTTAAATTTGAGCAAAAATTTGGAGATTTTCCTCACTTTCATCAGAATTCCTTTATCAAAACTTATGTAAATTAAGACTAATAAAACCTGAATATTACGAATCAATTAGTACCTGGTACGACTTTCAGTTCGTTGGAGTTAAGGAGAAAAAAGCAGGACATAGAAAGATACTCGGTTTAAAATTTTCAAAAAGACCATAGAAGTGAATTTCATTATGCAATCCAGAGAAGCCTGGCTTTCAAAATGGTCATTATTACGATTACTGTGATCCCAATTTCTTTTTCGAAAGATTTCTGCAGGTTCCCGTTATCGAACGCGGACCACGAGAGGAGGGGACCATTTGGAAAGAAAGACCTTTCTAACAAAAAAAGAATTTTTGAAATCGGTCCAGGCATCTTCGAGTAATCTTGTAACATACCAAAAAAAAAAAAATTCTCCGACGAATTGTATAACCTCCTCCTTTGTTGAAGTCGGTTAAAAAGTAAATGTCTCGATTTTCTGCTTCAATGCCTATTTTAGCCAACAAAAACTTATCACTAAAAAAAACTTTATCATTAAACTTATTGTGAAATGATAAATTTAAATTAAAAAAGTTTCTTAATTGAAAGAGGCGTTGCTGAAACACTTGCTTGCAATATTTTGGCAAATTAACACTGTAATAATGTTAATTTAGCAGTTTATTTTACTATTATTCCCAATATGGGTTTGCAACTCAATTTGCTGAAATTTATTTAATCGAAATAGGTGACTGAAAAATATTAATCTGCATTTACATAAAACATAAATTTGCAATAAAAATGAACAAAATGAAATAATAGGATAATTATAAACATGACGTACAGTAAAGTAGACGCGTCAAAACAAAAAAATATTTCTTTTAATTTTGTCCTATACTTAATTATCTGTTTATCTATTCTCATTTTCGGATTTCAAAAAAAAAAAAAGAGGAAATTTAGAAGAAAAAAAAAATTAGCTTACCATTTTAAAATTCGTTCTGAAAATTTCGGAGGGGGCTGCAGCCCTATCAGCCCACCCCCTGAGTACGCCACTGAAAGGGGACACACTTCTTCACCATCCAATTAAAGAATTTTAAACATTTATATATGTATTTTTAACTATCTCTGTTATTAGCAAGGTTTAGTATCTCTTAGTGAGAGTTTGTTTCATTATTGAAGTCGTTTATTCTAAGCTACTTACACAATAGTTTGGTTTCAAAGCAATAAATTATATTCGTAGAAATTCCATTTATACTGCTCTTGTATGGGACCCAGATAAAGTTTTACTATTTAATTGCCTCAATAGTAATGTTTTAATGTGTGTTTAGAAAATAATAATACTGATTTTTAATAATTTTATTACCTTTCAAAGTAAAGTTACTCTAAAATTCATTTTCTGGGAAAGTTTTAGTACGGTTGCATTTCAGGTTTTATCTTTTAATCATAATTTACAATCTTCTTGATGGAAGAAATTCAATGTCAAGTGGAGAAAATTCTAACTGAACCTGAAATAATTTTTAAAATGAGATACGAGATGTATCTTTACGATTTTGTTCAACAAGTTTTGCATAAAATAATATTATTTAAAATTTCTCTCGCTTGAAGATATCATCGCAATGTTCTTCTCTCATTTATGAATGTCAGTAATCATTTAGTTAATTACCACAATTTGTTGCTATGGTGTGATTGTTTTGTATTTAATGGAACTTTTAATCTTGTTTTAAGGGTTTTTTTCTTAAGTGGCTTAAAAGAACATTTCATGCAACAATAACAAAACATATCTGCAAACACTATGCCTGCCACAACAGTCATCAACTAAAAAATCCTTAGCAGTTACACTCACAGCTCAGTCATGGCATCCTGAGACTGCAGTTTTGTCCTTATTGTGGACTCCTCAGTCAGGAATAGACAAAATGAATTTACCTTACCAGTGAGAGTCCGCAAACCATGGTACGACTCAACTCGTAAATTGAAGGCAAAAGTTAAGTAATGTGCAATGGGTTACCGCCCATAAGCCAGGACTAAGGCAGAACTGAAGTAGTTACACTCACTGCTCGTTCATGACATCCTGAGACTGCAGCTTTGTCCTAATTGTGGTTTCGTCCTCACTCAATTTACGAGTTGAGCCGTACCATGGTTTGCGAAAACTCGCTGGTAAAGTAAATTCATTTTATGTACCAGTTTGAAGGCTGTCTTGGCTACAATAAGAGGATTTCGGCCTCCAGCTCGATTATTGACTATTCCTGACTTAGGAGTCCACAATAAGGACGAAACTGCAGTCTCAGGATGTCATGACTGCGCTGTGAGTGTGACTGCTTCAGTTCTGCCTTAGCCCTGGCTTATGGGCGGTAACTCATTACATATAAGAAATCCTTAGTTTCAAATAGCGACAAATTCATTATATCGCCAATGTACCACTATATCACTTACTTCACTTTAATCAAAAAAACATTTTGTGCATGAAAATATGCCTATCCAGCAGCGACAAAGCGTCTTTTATCCAGCTCTCTCTCTCTCTCTCTATTTGTTACCATTAATCTATAGCAACAAGAGTCGAAGTGCCTACGGCATCCAAAATTTCTTTTCAGATATTTATTAAGAACAGACTTGATTTTATGCTTTGCTGTAAAGAGTTAGGCGGTGTAGAATAGTGTTCTCGCTTTCATGTTTCATCAAAAAGGGAGCTCTTAACAACATTTGGGGAAATAAATAATACAAAAAGAATTAAGCAATTTCCTACATTAATTTGATATATTTTGTGGAATACACAAGAATTATAATATTGGGGTTAGATGCACCCCATTTCACCCCTTACGTAACAAAAAAATCACCCCATTAGTAAGGCTTAAGCACTGACTTTAAGTACTGACACTTTTTGACTGACTTGATGAAAATGTTATTCCATTTCGCAGCAGATATGAATGAAAAAAAGTTTTGCTTAATTATGTTTACTTTATCATGGAAATCAGTTAATAAGATTAGCTAAATTGCCAAATAACAGTAAAAAGTATGTTTCCTTTTTAAAATTGTATTCTATGCAGCTGCCATTATATTTAGCAACTATTATCTAGAAATTAAGAGCATATCTTTCGTGAACAATCTTCTTCAGTTTACAAACGATTTAAATAAGAAAAATACAAACGTTTCAAAATATTTCCCTAATCACTGAAAAATAAAATATCCTTCTTCCAAACTTCAAGAAGAATTTTAAGTACTTTTGATTAAATTTATTTTCAACGAACATAAGCAAAATGACAGTTTTTATTTTATAAATCTAAACTGCTTGACTGGAAAATTTAAATGAGTTCCAAAAGTAAAAAGATTTAAGTTTTCAGCTTAGGGTTTTTTCTCTTCTTATTAATCGACAACTGTTAACAAGACTCAATTAGAAGCATTTGCGTCGGAATTTTTTGAGGCGGTTTTATATTTATTAGTTTCAAGGCGTTAAGTAATGGCAGTTTGTTCCAAATTTAAACCGAAAACAATAAATATGTAGCCATGTCCCTTATAAATTAACGGCAAGAAAAAAAAGCAAATATTTTGCCTGCAGAATTTTCAAAAACATTTTTTTTAAGGAATCTGTTGCTTGACGAAGCATTAAAGATAATGACATTCGAATATGATCAACGTTAAAGATAATTTACACTTTTCAAAGTAGGTTTCATAAATATTTATGAAAATGACTTTGAAGTCTTAAATGTTAAAAAAATAAAAGAACTTTCAGAGAAATGGAATGCAGATAATTTGTTTGCTCCGGTTTTTCAGATTTTTTTTTTTACTTAGAAAAGTGTATAAAATTTAAACAACTTATTTTCTAGAAACTTTGATTACCATGTAGTTTTTTTCAGAAATATTTTGCATCGAAACAACTCATCGTTTCGTAACTTAAAAGAAGACAAAATGTAAATCTAGTCAGTTAATAATACCACTGTAATATTTCTAACGTTATGCAATTTTCCGATTTAATAAATGCTTTTACTGATACTAGGTTTTCAGGATTACAAAAGTTATCTCATTATGTTTAGTTTATTTATAAAGTTCATTTATTACAACACAAATTAAATATATAAGTGCAATATTTCTTTTAAAACGGTGAGTTACGAACGGAATTGAAAGATAATAATTGAAAATAAAAGCATATTAAGAACATGATTTAGTTCAATGCAAAATATTTGATGGCGTAATGACGGTAACACATTCCCCCACATAAATATGAACTCCTTATTTCAATTCTTTATCTAATACATGGTTGTGAACTAAACACTTGGCTTTTCCTTGTTAAGATTTTTTCCCGTTTAAATTTTAAAACTCTTTTTTCAATTATAAGTGTTCATTTTTACGTTTTAAGTTTGGGTAACAGTCTCAAAGTAAATTAATAGAAATTGCTCCTAAATAAAAGAGGAGCTCAAAAGTTAAATTCATGTTGCACATTTTTTCACTCGATACATGTATGAAATAGAAGTTTTTAAGTACCTCAATACTTAGGCCCTACTAAATATCAATAAAAATAGTTTATCTTATTTAAAACTAAAATTAGCTTTGCCACAATTGATAACGTATGGTGAAAACCATGACCATAAATAAATTTCTGAAAATATAAGACTGTATTTTATTGCCCAAAAATGAACTGAGCTAGTTAATGCAAAATGTTTAAGATGGCCCTAACATTTTGTTGAAAAAAAATATGTACTACGTTTTTTTAAATAAAAAGAATAAAAATTAAGTAACTTATTAGAGGATAATAAGTTAAGTGATAAAATAGGATAAAAATTTAAAGGAATTGATACTACTGATCAAAAACAAGTTTTTGAATAAATCATCATCGAAAGAGAGAAAAATACTAGCAAAGTTTTCAGAGCTATCGTTGAAATGTTCCCTGATTTTCTAGCACCAAAAGAATCCAATGAGAGAATTTGTATCCCAAGTTTTGCATGTATCGATTAGTCAATAGCACAGATTCAAACATATTTTTCCTCACAAAATAGGATTTCTCAAACTATGGAATGTGTTCCAGCAACTGAATGCATACATGTTAGCGTAGTAATAAGGCTGTATACAAGATAACTGCATTTTCAAATGCAATATTAAAAAATACCCCCTCCCTTCTATAAAGAAGTAAATAGAAAATAAGATTAAATATAACTAAGAACAGGATTCACTTACATTACTGTGATATTCTTCTTTTCAGGCAGCCATATTGGCATTCCCGCAGCAAACAGCGAATTCTGCACATGAAGTTAATGGCGGATTATTTTTCAGATCCCTTATCGGGTATATTTATGTCTCTATTGATATTTTTATAAATTGTATTTCATTTATTATAACTTTAAATTACACGCATTATTCACATTGTTCACACGTCAACCATTTGCACAACAATTAACACAAGTTGAGGTAAGCTGTTAGGTAACGTACTGGGAAAAAGAAGTATTTTTTCTATTATACGATGCTAGTAAGAATATTGAATTGTAGTTTTTGAACAAGCACTTGCATTAACTGAACAGAAGTATTCAATCTTTTCGTGTATTCTTTTAGGAATTGTTTGCAGTACAGGAAGTGATGAGTTTTTCTTTAATAATTTCTAGCAAGATAACCATTAATTTGCCGATTTAAAACAAGTGGATGATGGTGGGGGGGGGGGGGGAGTACAGAGCTCAATGTGATAAAACGAAATTTTCCCTTGATTCAAGTTTTAATAATTTGAAAGTATGTCATATTTCAGTTTACCTATATGGCAGCACCGAGAAAGTTAGCTACAGCCACATTTTATCTCGTAGGGACTACCACTTGTACTAAAACTTGGAATATCAGGTAAGTTTTTATTTTTCTTAAGCCCGAATTCGCATTTAATGATCAACATCAATGAATAAACTTCATGCTTAAACTTTCAAAATTACATGTATATAAATTTCTGTTATTTTATTACTGAATTGTGTTCAAATTTAGACTCTGGCTTTACAAATATTGCTTTGAAGGTACGGTGGGACATGTTCTCTATTAGCATTGCCCAATATAAATTAAACATGCTTTAGAATAATGCTAAGTAAATATATTTCACAGCATTAAGATTTGAATTTTAAAAAAATTCTGAAATTTATGTTCATTCAAACTGTTTTCAGGGACTTCAACAAATATCTAAAAAAGGTATTAAATGGCCTATGTATCTGTTGATACTGTTATATTATTTCTATTGAATATTTATTTTGGATCGTATTTATGGATCAGTGTTATGATCGTCAAACGTATCATAACACTGAAATTATTGAAGCCTTAGGCGGGTGAAGACTCATAAACAACAAATAATGATTTTCATCTCTTGAAGATTTTCTTATGTTTTGTAGGTTAAAATTAACAGTTTACTATCCTACACATTTTTTTTTCTTTAATGTTTAATTTGATGTTACTTTGTAATTTTCAAGAAATCAAACATTATTTTCTCAAGAATATCTCAGCTTGAAATATGCTTTATTATGAAACTATTTTCTGTTCTTACCACTAAAAAGTTTTCATTGCTTACGTGTACTATGTGTATCTCAAAATAGGTTGTCAGAAATAATAATAATGGGTTTTCGTAAAATGGCAGATTTTTTATGTTCAATTTCAATTACCCACTGTATCTTATGATTTATATTGCAACAAGTTTCCACAAGGGATCACAGTGAGACTGCTTAGCGAAATTTTGAAAGGTAATTGTTTTGGAAGGAATATAGTAGGAATTTTTTTTTAAATAAAATAAATAAATGATGGATAAAATTCGCCAGAAAAATGTCCTGTGTTCAAATTTTCTTTTAAACTGAAATTCAAAGAACAACAACAAATCAAATGAAAACTGACCCCCCCCCCGGGCAGTAGAAATACTCGCATATCCTTTGGTGTATTGTTACCAAAATTATTTACAACGTTCAGAAAATTATTAATACAAAGAAAGAAAATCACGTTTACGTACTACGCCCGTTTTTTTTTTTTCTAATGTACATTGTTAGGATAATATTTTGGCACAGAATAAAACATTTTACAGTAATCATTCTTTTAAAACTATGTCACTACTGCCAAAATCTCATTACCTTAGTCTTTAAGAAATTTGGGTATAACTGATCCAGCACATCAAAATAATTTATTTAAAGACAAAACAATGACTATAAAAAAGATCAGAATTTAAAAAAAAGGGTAACTATAGTACTTCTGATGATGTGGGGTTAACTGCCCCCCTCCCCCTAACCGCGAATGTCAACTAAATTCAATTCTAACTTACTCTGTTGAGCTTATTCTGATGTTGATATTTGGCTTGAAAAAAAGTTAGGTGGACACACTTCGCTATCTAGAAAAGCAAAATAATACTTTAGTATTCATATTTTTCCAGTGTGTAACACACAACCCTCATAATATTAGGTTGGTGCGTATGAAATGTCGGATTCTTAAGTGATTGTATAAAACTGCATATATTTCTTCAAAAGCTGTTTATTCAATCAAAGTATGCTCCATTCGCTTCAATACACTTCTCCCAACGAGATTTTAAAGCGTAGATGCCTGTCTTAAAAAAATTTTGGTCTTTAGAATTAATAAACTCTGATATCGAGATTTTTTAGACTGTCTTCATTTTCATAGTGTTTGCCCCTTAAAAACAGCTCTAAATGCTTGAAAAAATGAAAATCGGTCGGCGAGAGATCCGGTGAATATGGTGGATGCTGCAAAACTTCATATTCCAGTTCGTTCAGTTTCGCAATTGTTTTGTGTATCGGCAGAATTCATATCGGCAATAAACTCAAAAGAAATAACAAAAGGGAAGACCTTCGAGAAAACCTATTTTGCTAAAATGAGTCTCTGGCAATGGACAATACGACTATGAATGAGGTTATGCCAAAGACAAAAGTATAACGAAAACAGGGAGACAAACGTCCGCATGTAAAGAGAATCCGACATTTCATACGCACCAACCTAATATTAAAGGTTAAAAGTAAAACTCATGATTCCTAAAATATTGGTTGCAAAATCTAAGTATTTATGCTATAAAATGTATACTGAATAAGGTTCAGATGTTTTTAATAGATTGTATGTTACTTCACAGTTACGTCAGAAAAAATATTATTTTAAATATCGATAGAGAGAAAGGATTTTAACGTTTCCTATTATGAGAAGATTTGGAATTAAATGCATCAGCGTTGTTTTTTGGTAAAACCTTGGTTGGTTGGTTTGTTTGGGTTTATTGGCGCAACAGCCTCATAGGCTATACTGCGCCAAACGATAGTTTTATTTAAAATAGAGATTTGCTAAAACCACAAGTAGTAAAATACAATGGACATGAAACTTTTAAAATTTTTAAAAACAATTATAAAAGAGAAAAATTTACAGATTTTAAAATTTTGGACAAGTCAAAAGTAAAACATGTCTAAAAAATTTCACTTGAAACCAGTAACAGAATAAACGAAACAAAGACGACACATAAAAGCAAGGGCTATAAAACAAGCAACACTAAATCATACACAAAAAGCCAATTTCCCTCAGAAACGGGAACAAATTAGGGTGAGGTACGTCCCCCAATAAATCCGTCAAAGCTGGATAAAAACAATTAAAAAAACTTTAAACGAGATTGGTTAAAATTTGGACAGTTACACAGAATATGCAACACTGTCTGAGTAACGTTGCATGTATTGCACACCGGAGCTGGTTCGCGGAAAAGAAGATATTTATGCGTGAATCTCGTATGGCCGATTCGAAGACGTGCAATGTCGACTTGTTCCCTTCTCGTAACTCTTATAGATTTGAAGCCTTTTGTAGATGGCTGGATGGAGTGTAATTTATGGTAAAACCTTGTAACTAATAAAATACACATTTTTTTATCGGTACCCTGCAAGATTATTTAATTACTGTATTGGAAAATTAAAATTTACTGCTAAAATCCCTAGGACTATATTTTGAGTGAATAGCTGCGACTAGCTCTAACCCACAAATGAGTTCATTTACACTAGAGTCCCAAACAGCCATGACTTTGTGAAATTTTACATTTCAAACCTGGGAGTTTAATGTATCCTGTGCGGTTTTTGAGAATGCCTCGCTCAAGGATATAAATTTCGGTCTTAGAATTTCTTGGAACAAGGAATCAGATAAATTATATTGTAAAACAGAATATACAGAAATGTGTGACTGTATAAAGAAAATTATATTTGTATGTTAAAAGATAAGTAATTGTAGAAGTAATAGTTAGCACCTCATTAGTAAATGTGTATGCTAAAATCTGGATGTATCCATTTTTCATAAGTAATTTGTTACTGCATCAAATCATGAAATGTTGTGGGTGATCTTGAATAGTATAAAATATGCTCCATCACACAAATGTTTAAATACCAAGCCTCTGTTACTGACAAGCAGTGTAACGCTAGAAAAAGTTTTAAAAAATATTTATTATTTGATCTTAAGTGATAATGTATTGTTTTGGTAGTTTTTGGTTGTACAGAACCCTTTTATCAGATATTGAGCTACACTGTAATATGAGCACATATTTTTTCTCATTTTTCAATAACGACAAAGGATTCTTTTATTAATATAAACATGGTATTTTCCCTGCAACGCATATTGTCTGGAATTTGTTCACTGTGTTATAATGTTTCTATGCCTTACCTTTCTAAAGGAATTATCCATTTTCTGTCATCGTCGATCATCTAGCACCGCAGGACAGAGGCTCTCTTTGTGTATTACATGGATCATAGAGCTTTTTTTTCTTTTAAAATGGGGGAGGGGGATGAATTTTTAAAAAGTTTTCTTGATACAGTCTGTCATTATCCTGGTTCAATGTTAGTGTTTTTAAACAAACATCCCTCATGCATGGTATTAAAAGCATTGAAAAATTTGCCCCTTAAGCAGTTATATACAATAAAGATCTTGGAAGATGAAACATCCAAGCAAAAAGTATTGATATCGTAAATCTAAATCAAATTGTAAATCCGATAGCAGCCAGTTTGAGACGTAGCACATTATGTATAAAGTAAGTGGACCCTGAAATATATTTAACATAGTAATTATCAACAAATAGAGCAATTTTTTAAAGTTACCCTTGTCTTTCTGCATTAAGGAAAAATAGAATTGAAGTGTCAAGTGAATAAAGGTGATACGTGACATTTGAATTTCGCTGATTTACACAAATTCAAATTAGTGTGTGTTCAATTGTGTTAACTCACTAACACAACTGAAGAGGCAAGGGAATAAAGTTGATAGGTGACATTTTTTTTAATTTCTAGAAAAAGCTTTCAAAAAAAAAAAAAAACCTTATGATCTTCATCCATGGTAAAAAGTATGTTTTTCCAAAATTGCCATATATCACCTTTATCCACTTGCCCCTTCAATTTCCTGCATACTTTGGTGCACTTCGTACTTATTTTCCACAGTCTGCAAAATATTTCCCGATAGCTAAATGGATAAAGCTATAAAACGGTTTCAATTAAAGAAATTAGAAGTGTCGTTAATAAATAGGAAGTTACTGTAAGAAATAATGTTTTAAGTACGAAGTTTATTTTTTGGGAAAAACAAATTCTGAGGAAGCAACAATATAAAACAAATTGCTAAGCATAAACACGTCGTTTGGGGCAACACAGAATCTCCTTTTTAAATCAAAAACATTTACACCATCCAAAATTCAATGAAGATTGGGATAATTTAAAGATAATAATACATCTTTAAAATGCAAATTTTACAATTATTTCAAGACTCGTGTTTCGGATTTACAAAGAGCATTTTGAATATAATTGAAGTAAATTTTATGAGCAAATTTGTGCAATTTAAATTTTTATTATCTTTTACTTTTAGCACAAAAGTATTTCTTTATTTCCAGTTGTAATAACTACTTGACATGGAGACTGGTGGTTTTAAAAATAGATTTTGTGTTTGCGCGTTACATTTTTACATTAGGTAGAATACTCCGTTCTGTACAAGTAAGTGCATATGAAGTTTTTTTTTTACTCTCAGTTGAATGTTTCAGAAGGTTTTTGTTTCTTTTAATCAGAAGCTATAAATGTTTTTGAACAAAAACTAAACAATGGGGGGAAAATAAGAACAACATAGGTATTTTGAAAATCAACTTGCTAGCTCAGGCCATTGTTTTCGGTAACATAAAGAACCAATTATTAGACAATTCCGATATTTTTCGGAGATGTCTGATCCCATCCTAGGAAATACCGTCAGTTTGGGTGATATTTTTTATAAGGTAAATATTTATATAATAACCATATTCAGTGAAACGGTAATTTAGATTGAAATGTTTTAATTTATATTTTACTTCTCAGTTGGTTACGGATTTGCATAAACAAGACAGCTGCATGTTTAATTTTTCCTTTTCCAAAATTATTAAGAAATTCTGTATTATCTCTCACATTTTGCAAAAAGAATGTAACAAGCGACCTCTTTAAAAGCTTTCTTTGCAAACGAAAAGACCTCGTGTGTGTGTGTCCCATGAATTAAGTGTTTTTTTTTTTTTTTTTCAAAAGTAAAAGAACCTCTTTTTATCAAATAATGTCTTTTGTTTTTCTGTATTTTAGGTTTTAATGCCACTACAGATTCGAAGTTTTCTTATTTTCCAGAAACAGGTTCCTTTCAATAAGATAATGTAATAAGATAACGACGTAGGGAAAATGGCATTCGGAAATAGCAAACCCATTCACTTGAATGGCCAGACGTGAGAAACTTTTGAAGTATGAGTGCTTTACGTTATTTGACTTCCCTAAAGGTCCGTGGTCATTTCATCTGAATGGAGAAAAAAGAAAGATTTCTTTCATGCTTTGAGCTTGTCTTGCTTTGATTTTACAGAAAGGCTTTAAGTTTTTCAGTGAACATGTTTTACAAGTGCACGCATTTACGTTCTCATATCATTTTAGTTTATGTAAAAGAGCGTGTTTAGTATATAATAGTTAACAGAAACGATTTAAGTAGCTTAATAGGTCTTACCAAACTAATATAAAAGGAAAAAATAATTAAAAATATCCAAGTAAAGCATTATTTCGTATGAGTTTTATAGGGTTTTTTTTTTTTTTTTTACTTCTGTATCTAAAAATCGATGAAATTATTAAATTCATAAAGTTTTCGAATTTTGACCTATTTTTACATTTTGAGGTGTGCCGAGTCCATTTTGATAATTTTTGGAAAATTGTGTGTCTGTATGTGTGCGACCGGTTTTTTTGTGGCTGATCTAGAGCAAAAGCTATTGCACGAAATCAAACACAATTTGGTACCTATATGTGCCTTCATGTGAACTGGTGCCATGTAGATTCGGGTGCAAATTCCTGATAGAAGGGTGGAGCAATTAAAAGTTTTCTGATTTTGGGTGACTGCTGTATCTCAGGAAAAAACCGACAGAATCAAGCATTAGTATAAAGGTAGACCCTACCATGTATAGGTGTTGATTCAATTGTGGTGTGATTATCTCAAAAGACCAAAGCCAAAGAAATTGGGAAACGAGAAAGTAGTTCTGAACGGTATTTTTTTAAAATGATTAATGAGATAAACCAACAAATTCACTACATTCCTCCAAATGATTCGCTGCAGAAACAAACCAGCTTCTTCCTATGATTCATCTGGTTCCAACTTTGGCTTTAATTCATATATTTCGTGTTGATATATAACTAACTTGTGTCAAAATACTACTTTTAACTTATTTATTCCTCATTAATACATTATTTGCAAAAAGATGTGTGAAACTATCATTACTTGTTGGCTTTTGAAATGATGTCAGCTAGTTACATTTGTAGAGAATGTCACAAAAGCAGAAGCTCAAAACTTGTTAATGAATGAAATATTGGAAAAGTCTCATTTTAAAGCGTCTTTCTAAATTCATAAAGTATAAAAATTGCTCTACTTGCAAAAAAAAAAAAATATGAAAAAATTCATATAAATAAAATTATCTAATATTCGAGTAAAAAATACTTTTATTTATGGAAAGATATAGCTAAGTTGTTTTGTTGACTCATGCTTCGTGCCAAAAATGACCTAGAATCTCAAGATATTCCCATCTTTTTCGTTATTTGGCAAATTTTAGAACCTAAAAGATAACTAAGGCTTGCGGTCTGTAGAACAAAAGGTTCTACAAATGGCAGAAAAATGTGAAGAACAGCAGCATTCATATTTCTGTTCTCCGGAGCCGTTAGGACTACTTATGAGTATTTAGACAGTTATTGAACATCTGCGGTCTTGCCCTGGTTTTTAATCTGAATTCGTCCCTTAGAAACGGTTCTTGATACCGGAAATCACATTGTAAAGCTCCAGAGGCTACTGCTACTTTGGCTTATTTTGAATCCTCTCCACAAGTTCAACGAATCACCAAATTTCTTATTTGGTTAACTCGTTAGTGCCCAAATTAGTTTTTAAAGAATTTTTTTTTATATATTTTTTTAATTACATTTTATGCTTCATAAATAGAGTACAGATAAATTGTATTCACTTACAGTATAGTTTGTAGTAGAAATACTAGATGATTTATAAATAGATAGCTGGGCGTTTCTGGTAGTAGAAAAGCTGGTAACTTTCCCCTAATCTTATCTTTGAAGTTACAATTTTATAAGTTAGGAATAAAGTGTTTGCAAAAATAAACCAGCCAAAGAAAAGTATAATATACTTTTAAAACAAACTCGTTGTACCCAGAACTGAAAACTGCACTACGAATCAGCAACAAACATACTTTATACGTTACGTGCTAGACTGACCGGGAAAAGAAAGGTTCAAAAGCTTTTTAGGGGAATAGCCACATGTGTAAGGAAACCAGCCAATAAGAATAAGAAATGATAAAAGGGCATTGTTTTCAGTAATGGGTCTGAAAAGAGATGATCTATAAATAGACTGTACTAAAAATTAAATGATGCTTTTACAGTATAATGCAGCTAAATTTAACGGCAATAAACTGTAAACTTTCTAACTTTACAGTAAGAAATTGTAAAATTGCTAGTTTTAGTTTATTACTATGCATTTTACAGTTTTAAATTGGAACCTCGGCTGCCAGTATTATACTGCAAAAACAACAGTTCATTCTTTGCAGCGTGGGCGGTAACGTTTTAAGTGAGTTTATTAAATCATCGCTTTAAAAGAATCTCAGTACCTTGTCGCACGTCCTGTTCATCATTATTTCCTACTTTGTCCTTCAGTCAGTTGAAATCCAAATAGCATTCGCTACCCCTAAAGTGTTGCTTTTGCCGTCAAAATCAAACCTTGCATTTTTCACACTTTAAAAATTAGAAAAAAAAACATTTGAAACCCCCTTCTTCCATTTTGTGTTTCAAATAATATCGCTTATACCGTTGTTTGTTTATTCTCGTGTTGCACAACTTAATGACAAGCACAGTTCTAGTAAGGCAACACATCAGTACATTTTCTTAATTTTACGCAGAACAACACAAGAAGATTCAGTTCACAGGAGACACAAAAGGTTACCAAGAGCACCGGTAGGAGAGCCAATATTTTGAAAAGTGCCAATTTGAAGTTGGAGTTTTCTGATTAAAAAAATTTTTTGCAGAAAAAAAATTAATCTTGGATTCTAAGTCTAAATTGGGTCTAAATGCAAGAAAATAAAAGGGGGGAGGTCAAGGAAGTTATTTACCCCCTCCTTAGATTACTCACTTTTAAGCCGTTACAGATCTGATGAGTTACAGATCTGATGTTAATATGAGTTACATATCTTAGTTTATGCTTTCAGGTCTTCGTTAACATCTCTAAAAATGATATCATTTCCTTGCATTTTTAACGTAGAATTAAGGTAATTATATTAAAATATATATATTGGCTAAAAAATCAAATTTCATTATAGAAAAGCATTTCTTGGAAATAAAAATGAGCAAACAGGTTTTTAGATAAAATAAATTATGAGATTACCAAATCCAAGCTAATAAAACATTTGTTTTGTTTTGAAACAACACACAACTTCAACTTTTTCAACACACAACTTTGCTGCTTGCTTTTCTTTAATTAGTTGCAGGAAATTTAATTTCTTGATCAGAAATTCAAATTTAGCAGCATGCTAGTTATTATCTAGTTATTTAGCGAAGTTATGAGAAATTGAAGCACCAAAAAAAATAAATAAATAAATAAACTAATAATATTTAATTAACTTAATTTCTGCAGTGTCAATTCTTATTTTACTAACTACTAATTTCTTATTTTACTAACTTCTATTGTCAGGTCATACAAACCACAAATGAAGCAATTGTACTAAAACTCATTGCTTTTCATTTTTTGAGAACAAAAATATTCAATATATATGGCTAAAACCTATGATTTTTGCTTTTTATTATTCTGAAACGTGTGAGTTAGTTTGGTAATATATTCGCTGTTTTTCAATGTTACCGATCTGACAAACTGACAGTTTTTTTTTTTTTATTTCCGAGTCGATCGCGCTAAACCAAAATCAAACGCGTGGTTTTTTCACTTGTAATAAAGGACTATACTTCTATATAAAATAATTTTTAAAATAATAAAAACTGCGCATTTTAGCGCGCGTTACCGATCTGATGACTTAAATGACACACATTTTATAAAATCACTTTAAAAAATATAACCTACAATTTTAGATGCAGAAATGCAAATTTTTAATTACGATGAGATAAAACATCCTACCAGGTGCTCATTATCCTGTGGTATAGGTGCAGGAAATGATTTTGGGAGCCTAAACATAGATCGGAAGTTATTGTTACCGCTCTGACGGCGAAACTTGGGACACGCTTATTTCGCATCGGCCAGAAAATCAGAAATCGATTAAAACAAAAATGAAGTAAAATATCAACAAAGGGGTAAAAATAGAATCGTATTTTGTGCAAGTGCGTTTTATTGGGAAGTTAGAAAGTGCGCATGACCTGTTTGCATGCTAAGCTTTGCTACTGGGGACACGTTGCCGATCTGATTTTTGATGTATAAAAACAATATTTTCTGAAAAAAAAAAATCTGATGTTATTAGATGAAATAAAAGCAAAACCTTATCTTCTTTTTGGGGAAAATTATTTTTTTAACTAGTTTTTGAAATACTAGTGAAAATTCACTTGGGACTCAAATTGGCACTTATCTAAATATTAGCTCAGGAATCAAACCGCTGCCATGGAAAGCACGTGCTTGTACAACTAGGTCACTTGGGCACCGTTTATACCAATACTTTGCATAACAACTGCAATATCCATTGTTTTTAGCTGTATAGATATGCTTCTGTGTGTATTAATTTAAAAACACATTAAATATGTATTTTTGAGAGTTCATTAAATTATCTTAAGTCCACCGGCCAAATGCTTTAATAAAAATAACTTTTTAATGTGTTAATATTTAACTCAACATTTAAAACATCCCGTTTCCTAGATTAAATTCATACTAAATGCAAAAATGTTACATTTTGCAAATAATTTTGCATAATACAATTGAAAAAAAAAAAAAAACACAAATCTAAAATATTTTTTAAGAAAAATTTCTCATGCATATGATAATTTGCGAAATGCCTAAAAAATGTTTTATTCAAAACGTAAGCATTTTAAAGTCATTCGATTGTTTTAAGCTGAGATAGAAGTTGCAGTTATTTTTCAATCAACATTTTTCCTTTGAAAAATAAAAAACAAAACGAAGAGCAATGATGAAATAAAAGCGACTTACCTATGAAAAGACTTTTCTCAAAGTACTTTAAATTCTCTATTTAAAACTCCGCCAAAGACAAAGAAAAGGTTTTATAACTTTTTAGCTTTCGTTTCATTTTTAAAATGTATGATTTTCTGAATTGAAATGCGACATTAGAATTGAAAAAGTGAATAAGCTTCGGAAGTAAGAATAATCCTTTGGAAAAGAAACGAGAGAAATAAGAATAAAATAATTTCAATTTTGCTTATGATGTTACGAGTTCAGGAGTCAAGTGTTTAAAAAAAAATTTAGAGTATAAAATAACTAAAATGTTTCGAAACTCTTCATTTTCTCATTGTTTTAAAAAAGTAATTTCTTTAATATCTATGAGGCTAAACTGCACTAAAAGATTAACAAGTTCTCGTAGTACAGAAGCTAGCATATTGTATATGTACATTTCGAAATAATATTTTTAAGCTTTAAATTTTGCTATGCAATGCAGGAATGTTTCTAACTAGAAATCGCAATAAAGTGTTAATGAATGATAAAAAAAAAAAAAAAGAGTTCAAAAATAAATAAATAAATAAATAAAACTTTTGGCCTTGCAAATGTTTTTAATTTTTATTAAAATAAGGTTGAAATTATTATTATTATTATTTTAAGCAATGACGATTAGCTACTTGCTTTCACTTGACGGCCGGATGAAGTTCCGGTTCCACTTGCAGATTCGACAGTGAGTCCCCGCGAGCGTCACTGTTTAACGAAAGAGCTGTACCACCCCTACTGTTGGTGGTACAGCTCCTCTGGTACTCGGCTACCGCTGCTCCTTGCCATCGTGTCTACGTATTGCACACCCACCCACACACACAGCACTCACACCCACGCCGACACGCATACATACAACCCAAACATCCCATATACACATACACCCATCAATCCACACACACACACACATTCACACATACGTTTACGCATACGCCTTTTGTAAATAGTAACTTCGAAAAACATAGTTTGAATTCAAGATGTCAAAATTAATTTTCTTTTAATTTATTCTCTACGAAATGTAATTGCCAACAGAAAGTTATTGAACACAAGATCTCTCTGAACTTACCAACCGAAAAGCAGCAAACACATTCGTGAGTAAATAATGCTTGGCATCATGTGCGAAAGATAGGCTTCAACGGTCGTCCCACTTTCACTCCGGGTTAACTTTTTCTTATGGGCCTGTAAATACTTTTGTGTTCAACTTTATCAATGAAATTTTGGTCTCCCCGCAAGTAACGAAGTTGAAACTTAGTTTTTTTTTTTTTTTGGTCATGCCCGATAGGCAAGTTAAACCTCGAATATGCAGTACTTTATATGAATACCCTTCTGTAACCAACCAGTTGTTCAAAGCGGGATTTGCTCATTTTCCAAAAAAAAAATCTACCTGATCCTGTTCATTATATTTTTTCCAACTTGACACCTCGTGTTCTGATAGTTTAGTACCTAATTATAAAAGGGAAATGAAGTGATTTTTTACTGCTTGCATTTGCTTTTTCGGCAAAACAAAAGATACAGGCATCCTTGTTGTTTAGGGCTTTCCGCTAATTAAAGGAATATGCCCCAACCCCTTTTTTTTTCCTCTTTTGAAAATAATTGTGCAGTTTTTTTTTTTTTTTTATTGCTCAGTGTGTATTAAGCTTAAGTATTTCCAAGCAATTAAGGTAAAACCGCCAGCAGTTGAAACTGAACTTGTAGCTGATACTTATAAAGCTACTATCTGTTTTTTTTTTTTTAAGTAAAACCATCCACGTACTTGCGCATGCGCTTGGTCGTCTCTGATCTTATAAAAAACGATGTTAGGCAAGATAACGAAAAGGGAAGAAAAAATAGAGTAGTTTTGAACTATATAAAGTTAAGTGTACGGATACAAATTTTAAAAACAAATTAAGGCTAAAAAGTCAAAGTGATAGCAAGTGCAAGCGTTGAAGTGAAAACTTCAGAGAGTGTCTATCCTCAATCCGTCACCGCCTTTTTGATGGAATGGTTTGCGAACGCTTGGCACAGCTTGCAAAGACTGACAGTACAAAATAATCACTGCAAATCTTAACAGAATTATATTAGTATGATTAAAAAGACCTGAAACAAAGAAATAACTACCTTTTTAATGAATATCACAAAATATTTAAATTTGTGGTGATTTCGATTCAGGTTATTTTTTATAAGTATCAACTACTGGTACAGTGCCAACTTTTGATGGTTTTACTCAAGGGCGGATCCAGCTTCTGGTTAAAAAGTCATTTTCGGAAAGGGGGGGGTGCATTTTTTTTGCGAATATTAGTGTTTGGCAATTTTTTCGTAATATTAGTCCCAAAAACTGCCGTTTTTTCCTATATTTGGTCGGTTAAGGGGGCGGGGTCATAACCCTGTGGATCCGGGCCTGGTTTTTTCTCATTTAATGTACTGTGAAAACCCTGTATTTCACTTCGAAACTACACCTTACCAGATTATAGTTCATTTTCTAAAAAGGTCATAGTCGAAGTTTTTAATCCTATTAATAATAAATTTCTTCATTTCGCCAAACACAAATAAAGTTCTTATTATCCGGGCCATTCAAATTTTGTTCGAAATGTATGTTCTTTTAATAACATCCAGAAATGTCATCCAGAATATACTTCTCGGACGAGATAGTGAAAGACATAATTCTTAATCAACTCCTCTTCTATACTTGAATACAGAACTCGCATGAAAGGACCACTTCAGCTTTTCAAAATCTCATTCAAGGCGCGTGAAGTTATCAATGTCCGAATCTTTCCCCCTCAAACATAAAGTACTCTCAAATTCGAAGCTGCAATTTCGAACAAAAGAGTATGAGTGGTTGCCAAATGTTTCATTTCAGCCTGAAATGCTGAATGGAATCTGCGTTTCCATGTGCATTTGCAGAATAATAAATCCTTTAAAGGCTAGGCTCTCATTCAAATATCTAAAATGTTGATTTGCATCGACTAAACAGAAGGACTATTTGAACTACATTTCGATCGTCAAAGCGAAAAAATGCTGTGATGCATTTTACGAAAATGTTCATCATGTAATAGGAAATACGTAAATATTCTTGAAAAATATTGCTACAAAAATTATTGCATGCATTTAGAGAAAAATACAAAAATGTTTTTAAGTTATTCGTCACCATTCGAATTAAAAATAGGAAGCTTTGAAAAATATTTTGAATTAGTTATATAGGAGGGGTTTTATTTTCATATATGTTGTTTTAAACTTATAAGACAAAAAATGTGTTATTGAGCCTTTTAGTGAGATTAAGCAAATCATAGGCCACTTGTCAAAACTTTTTTGTGGATTTTTAAAATTTAGAATGAAAGTACCAGAGGTATCGTTTCACTTGGAGGACTTTGTGACCACGACATTTTTAACGACCCCCCAGCCATCATTAATCAAGACGGTAGATCTTTAATCGGCTGGTATCGAACCCGGGTCCCTCCGGTTACTAGTCCGACGACTCACCGATCGGGCACCACGGCCCCGTAGTTGAGAACGAGGGCTTTAAAGTTCTTAGAGTAGGAGTCATGTATTTTTTTCCGATTCTACATTTCTATCACGGAACCAGAGTCGACGTCATTGGAACTTAAAATTTTACGAGCACGAGTCAGTTTTGTTTCCGAGCTTGCATTTCTGTCATAGCTGCGGAGTCAGTCGGAGTCAAAGGCTCTAAAATTGTCAGAAGTCTGAAGTTGGTTATTAACCCAGTACCTTAGCAGCCCTGGTGCTTTGCAATCAATTCCTTTTGCTTCAGTTGTATTCATCTCTGACTTGTGTCAATGTTAAGTCTAGAAGATATGGTATTTTCATTTTGATTAAAAACTTTTTTTTTCTAAACTCATGTTTGTGAAAATTGCAACACCATAAAAGAATCGTCATAATTGAGTGAAATTATATACGCAGTTGAGTGATAGGGGTACAAATAAATAATTAAACTGCCAAAGCCAACAGACAGAAAAAATGTATTGAAATTAGTATTTTGTGTAACCACCTCGCGCTGCAATAAGTGCTGCTACGCTACGTGGCATGGAGTCAAATTTTTAATGTCTACCTGATTAAAAGCATTCCATATTGTTCGTACCCAAAGTTAGTCTGTAGAAGCAACAGGACAAGGATCCCGTGCGAGACCTCGACCAACAAAATCCCAGACGTGTTCAATCGGCGTTGTATCCGGGGTATACGCAGGCCAAGGAAGAAGCTGTACCTGCCACGACGCAAGTAAGGATTAAACAGTCCTAGCAATATGAGGGCGGGCATCGTCCTGTTGATATACCAGGGCAGGCAAGACTTGAAGGCAGGGCACAGCTTGGGGTTGCAGAACGTCACTGAAGTGACAGTTGATGTTCAGGTAACCCACAATTCGTAGCAATTGATATCATCCACGATATGCTATGGCAAACTAGGCCTTAACTCCGCTTGTTCGTTCACTATGGCTTTCGATAATGCACTCTGGAAGATGGCGTTAACTGGTATAGCGTCTGACACGAATTCTGCCATCATAGTACCAGAAATCTAAGCGGGATTGGTCAGAAAACACAGCATACTCCAAATAACCATGCTAATCACTATGCTGACTGGCCCATTGTAGCCTCAGGTGGCGATGGTTTAGCCTCAGAGAGATCCTGTAAAAAGGAGTCCTCGCGCGCAGTCCACGCTGCAGTAGACGTATGCAAATTGATGAAGCACACAATGAAACACATGTAGCTATTGATCATTGTGCTGCCAGTGTTCTGGAGAAAACTGTACAGTCCGTCAACACCATGCGGACCAGGTGTCTATCATCGCGCGTTGACGTCACATTTCGGGGTCCACTCCCGGATTTCCGAATAGTCCCACACTCGCCCGTCCACTACTTCCAAACATGCACTACTGTGCTGTTGTTACGCTGCACACGAGCGGCTACCTCACGACAAGACAATCCGGCTTCACGAAGGAAGGTGATTCTCCCCCGTTCAAACTCCGGAAGTTGTTGAAATCTCCCTCTCTTTCGTCCAAGAGGCATAATTAACGAATGAGCTAACGTTTACCACTAACCGGCAACCGCTTATAACCATACACGCCTCATTATAGACGTCTATTAATACGGATAAATCAGCCGTTCAGAGGGCGCTGCTCAGCGTACTCATGCGCTACGGGTCTAAAAATCTCATCATTTGCATATCATGCCCTACTTTGCATTTGCTGAAAATTTCAGACCATTCGCGCAAGTCCTTCATGGTGTTGCAATTTTCACAAACATGAGTTTATTTCTTGAAACCAAAAATTGAAAACATATCCAAAATCAGCAGTTTTTTTTTTTGTTATCATTAATATTAATTGCTCCAACAAATAAACTAAAACTAAGATGAATAAAAGCAAAAAAACAACGTTTTAAAAGCACATATAATTGAAATTTTTAAAAGAGGCGTACATCCTTCGAAGGCCCTAGCCTCCTTCGTCAGTGCCAAGCAAGAAATGGAAAGAACAATGCATTGGAGTTTAAATGTAAAAAGAGCAAAAGTTAGACCAATAGGGTGTCAGCATGATCTAAGCCAGGATTGGACGTAGCGTTATAAGTGGATGCATATTTAAAGGCATGAAGTAAAATTGGTGAGATGTGCGGAACTGCAAAGGATTCGTTACAAATATTACTCAAATTATTATGAACACAAAAAGCCTCTAAGAAATCCAACTCGGCCACAGTTGAAGGTCTGCAAATAATTTCCGCTTCGGAGAAAACAAATTTATGGCCTGTGTTCCAACAGTAGTTCGCAATTGAGAATTTTGAAAATTCCTGCTTTTTAAGATAATTTTCATGTTTTTTTAACCTAAATTTTAGAACTCACCTGGTCTGTCTCACGTATCCAATTTGACATTGAAAATGTATGTAATATGTGCTCACTGATCAAATGGTTGGATGGGGTCCTTTAGTTTAGGAAACATCAGTTTATTGACTAATCTGTAAATAACATAAGAATCAATATTGCTGAGGATTATAGAAATACAAGGAGAGATTTTTAAATAAAAGGGTAAGACAACGAAATTGGCAAAAAGAACATTGGACTTTTTATGGTATGCATTACGGCTCGAACGTTTATGGAAAGCATTGTAGATAATTAAAAAATAATAATAATAATAATAACCTCTGTCAAGGGCTACACTCCTTAAGAACTTCATTTCACCGTTGAGGAGGGCCTGATCAGAACATATCGCACCCTTGCTACAAAACTGCCACTACTCAAAAATTGTAATTTTAGAGTTATGACCGTCATTAGACGTAGTTTACATGTCTCTACCAATCTTCAAAAGAGCCAGAAGTTGCATTGAAAAATCCGCCGCCAGAAGGCAGGTATGGCGTTTTGTTGTTATCAAGATGCATAGGACCCCTTCCACTGAAATGCCACATCTTGAGTTGTCGTCCAGCCGTCGTAGAGTAACGTGCGTAACTAACGATCATAATTTGAAATGTATCGGTCTTCATATTGACTAATTCAAAAATACTAAAATGTGCCTAGTCAGCCCGAGAACAGTTTTTTGCAATTCCTGGAAAACATAGTTTTGTGAGTTGTGGCACTTTTGTAGCAGGGGTGCGATATAGTGATAGCGCGGTTGACAAATGCGTAAATAGCAGACATTTTCTGTTTTATGGAATGACAGGAGCGAGAATGTGGAGGAAGACAAACAGCAAAGGATTTTCAGTAAACAGTAGTGAAAAATTCGTTGTTTTTTGAAATGAGCATGTCCAGAAAGAGGCAAAGAATTATTTTCTTCAATTTCAGCAGTAAACTAGATGTTAGAATCTACGAAGTTAATTACATTAATAACAGGAACAATGTCCGCTGTGACATCTAAAAGGGTAAAGGTGTCGTCCACGTATCTTAGCCAAAGTGGAAAATCAAATAATTTTAAAAGATTTTGCTGAAAATAGTCTATATAGGTTTTACTGAGGACCGATCTTAAGGGGTTACCCACAGATTACAATCCCTCGATTTATCGATAGAAAGTCTCTCCAATGACGAAAGTAGTATGTTATTCACCTGATTGGCCTAACTTTTGCTCTTTTTATATTTAAACTGTCCCAATACATTGTTCTTTCCATTTCTTGCTTGGCACTGACTTAAGAGGCTAGGGCCTTCGAAACATGTATGCCTCTTTTAAAAATTTTAATTATTTGTACTTTTAAAACGTTGTTTTTTGCCTTTATTCATCTTCCGCACAAAGTGAATTGATTTTAAAACTGAAACTTGTTAAACCAAATAAAACCTTAATTAAAAGCTTTTTCAAGCGAGGGTTGTTTAAAACAAATCCGTTTTTAAATTCGGAATCTGTATTAGTCTTAAATTTCTTCGTAGACTATATTGTTAAGCTTGCACTGTTCAAAATTGAGCGAAAAATCTTTCAAATCAAGAAAATGTTCATCAAGTCCTTTTTCCAGCAAAGTTTAAAAGAAATCCGTATTGAAGTTTGGGAGCTACAGTTGGGGCAAACTTAACATGGCAGCATTGTGATGGCTCCGCAAATCCTAATCACAGTATTACCACACTGCCGGGATGATAGGTTTGTATCAATGTAGACTGGTCTTAAATTTCCCCGTAGACGTTAATGTTAAGTTTTCTTGAGCTGTGCAAAATAGAGTGAAAAATTTCTCAAATGAAAAAGTAAAATGCGAGAATTAGGTATCATTGTGGAGCTGTTTCGAAAAAAAAAAGTTTGTTTGCGTCAGCAGCTGTGGGAAGTTCTTTAAAGAAATATTGAGCCATGCTACCGCTATAGAAGTACAAAATAGCAAAGACTTTTTTTACGAATTTCACTTTATTAGGTCCTTTAAATGATTGGTGTAATTCATGTAGGGTGTTTTAGGGGACCGAATCATTCTCTGAAGTTGTCCAGAATGTTATTCTAGTTAATTGCTTTTTTGGCAACTGGGGAAATCACTCACTCACTCCAAGCTCCTAAGTACCTACAAATTCACGTGATTTCACCTGTTGATGGGCCCCTCAAGAATGCCCTTTTTTAAATCCAGACCAGGAACCGAGTAATCCCTGGTCCAGTATCCCCAAAAGTGTTGATTTTCAATCAAAACTTGGAGGACTTTGTGACCACGAGCATATTTAACATGCCACAGGTTAGAATTAGTGATCATTGTGGATCTTCGACCGGCTGGGATCGAACCTGGGGTCCTTCGGTTACGAGTCCGATGCCTTACTGGATTATGGACTAATACCAGGTTTCACAGCGGGGCTTTCATGACAACTTGTATTCATGACTTTGTGTTCTCTGCGTCATAATAAAACTTTAATAGCAGCTATTATTAACTTAATTTGAGATCAAGCTGCGATTTTCCAGTCATCGTTTTTCAGATACCAAAAGAAGCATTCCATTAAATTCCGTGCTGTTTTGAAAGTACTTGCACGGTCTGCTGCTGATATAGGTCATTAAAACTAAATTTTACTGTGGGGCAATTCCATCGTTACAGACGTAACAATCGCAGACTTTGAACACAAATAATTCTGGCTTGGGCTGATGAAAGTCTTCAATTTTTTTTCCTGTAGTGTAACTTGATGATGTTTATGCTACATTAAATTTACGTGCAGATTGCTTAATTACAAAAAAATACAGAAATTAAAAACTGCCTGGTACAGACGTAATTCGCAAAACAGCAAAAACTCGACTATGTCATACAACTTACAATATTCCTCTGAATTATATGGAAATTTTGAACTTTTTTTTTAATACGTGTTCTAGAGACTTCAAGCTTTCTAAAACCATAAAGATTGTGTGGATTTTGACTGCCGAATTTGTGAAAAAAATTCATAAACTTGTTACGGACGAAACAAAGTGGTGTTACAGACGTAACATCTCTGATTTGAAAGCAGAAAACAGTATTGTAAAGCAGGAATAAACAAAGATTTTTGTGCTAAAACAATACAGTAGCATTAATTAACACCTTTTTTGAATATTTTAAGTTATACTGTAACAGTTTTGGAAAATTTGGGTAAGTCTAGGGGAGTTGAGAGTATATGCCGATATGTCAATGTGTAACAATAAATTAATGCATCTTAAGACAATTATTTCCAAGAAAGATTCACACAAGAAAAGTTTAGAAGGCCTTCACACAAATTTATTTATTTGTATTCTTAAAATTAATGCATAATGGGGCTGCTACATAAAAAAATCGGGAAAAGTAAATTCCTCCCTGGAATCAGTGATTGGTCTTAGGAGAACTTAAAAATTTGAAAATGTTGGATCATATGGCAGAATACTAGTACCAAACTAAAATTTAGACTTCTTGGTGACAGTTGGTCAATTTTGATAATTTTTTTTTTTGAATGAAAAAATGTGTCCTTTTTCGTCCGACGTTCTCGAAATTCGAACGGCATTTTCGTATTCTGTTCGAAAACAATGCATTTCGCGGGCTTTTGGCAAATTCGCGATAGCCCACCGTTCTTCCAATTTTGGCGTCAGCTTTAAAACATTTTCCTGGGGCATATAAATAATTTTAACTTTTTCTGCAATGGAGTTTGCACACTGAAAAAAGGAAAGAGCGTCGTTGACAAATGCTGTTCTAGATCTTATACTCTCTGCCAAACCTGGTGCTTGACCATACCCCAAACTCCATCCACAGCTCCCTTTCCATGCGACGTAGCAAAAAAATGCCAGTTGAGGTATAAATTATAATCAGTTATACCATATGTGTATTTTATTAATCTTAAGAAATAAATTTCAATTACATGCCGACATAATTAAAAATTTCAAAATCAGAATACCAGAAACTTTAGTACTCGTACCATATTATGCTGTATACATGAATTGCTCATCCTGTGCTTTTTACCTATTTAATTGGAAATTTACTTTTGCTACGGACGCAACATAGAGCCATTTTTTATATCCGAAATGTTACGTCTGTAACAGCATTAATTCAAAAACTAAATCAGTTGCAATATTTTTAACTATGGTGGGCAATTACTCTAAGAATTTGCCAAAAGGACCATTAAGGGTTTTTTTTAATTTTGATTTTTTAGGACGTAATGACAACTTTTGCTTCTTTTTTATTACAGACGTAACATCAAACTTCTTTTTTTCAAACTTCAACTACACCATTTAGATCAATTCAAAAGAAATCAATGAATGCATATTATTATAGTACCGTCTTAGTAGTTAAAATTGTGCTACAAGTAGTTATTTTTGTTTTTATTTTTCGATGAGAAATATGCATTTGAAAATGTGTTCTTTTTTCTGATTTTTACAAGTTCGTGAATATTGTACTTCCAACTAAGAAAACAAGTATTATTCTAACTCTCACCAAAAAACCAATGCAGGATTCTTAAAATATACATCTTAAGCTTTAAAATGATGTATAACATAGCAACATAACTTCAATATGAATTTTCGACCAATTGGTTTCACTTTTCATGGAATGGCCCTGTGCTATTTTTAAGGACCTACCCGATTCGTATGTCCCACATTGATTCCAGTGTTGCTTGTCTATTAACCGTAACAATACTACTCGTATATCGCTAGTCTCGTCCATTTAGTGCAGGTGGTTGGTCACTGCGTTGCCCATGGAGAGAGGTTATGATTTAAATAAATGTTGTAGCACTCTTGAAACTGCGACTTCAGAACTGCATCTCCTTAACTAATACCGAAATGGAAAATCCCACGCTTCTAAAACCAACTACCAATCTTGATTTGAAGTCTGTTAATTCCAGCCGTGTGACCATAATTAAGTTACAAAGTTTTACATGGATCGCTTTAATACAAATTAAGAATCCTAGCAATGTACTGCTTACATATATTCTCTACGTGACATTATTTATTACCACCTGTATATTTGAATATTAAAAAACCATGACTTTTGTCGTTGCAGTGTATTTCTAGAGGGATTTTTTTTTCATATTTCAAATCATAAATATCTGCTTTGGTCTATTTTATACTATAGTTAGCACAAAAGAAATCCAAAGCTGTTTAGACAGAGACATTACTAACAAATATCTAGTTTGTATTTGATATATTTGCAAATAGTAAGCGTATTCAAAATATTGTAAATACAAGTACAAATTTTTCCGTAACAAATGTTACGGATAATGCCATCCCTAGTTTTAAGCATCATTCAGTGCATTCAATTTTTCGAAGAAAATGCTCGGTAAAGTATCAGAACTGCTGTTGACAGTTCAACTAGAACTTCGAGGGTTTTGAGCTTCGAAAGCATATTGTTGATCAAGTAAGTAATTTGTGTTTCACCATAGTCTATACTCAACACGTTTTTGAAAAGATCGAATAATTTTCCATCCAATTCTATGCGCTTCACTAATATTTCATTAAATATTCATTTCCAAGTTTATTAAGTGTGGAGATCCACGAATATTTCTCTGGGTGGGCGAATATTCCCAGGGAAAATTCAGCTAAAAAATATTTAGTACATTAACAATACTTATTCCTTTCGGGTAAAAAGTAATTGAAACTGGTCCATTTGTCAGCAAACAAGTGTTATAAAATGCCATTTGTAAAAAATTATCAATGGATGGTTGTCAAATTGAAATGAGCATCAATATTTATTTATTTATTGACAAGTAGAGGTATTAATCACAGATTTGCATAAATGCTTAACATTTTACTTCAGTTTTCGTGTAATTTGATTAAACTGTTACTTCATGAATTCTACTAAGAAAAAACTATACTGTAATGATAAAATTTTGTTAGTATTTTCATAAAAGATATAAAATATATAATGGCAACAAAAAATGATTGATTTTTTAGATATAAAATAAGGATACACCGACACCCCCACAATTAAAACGAGGTTTGCATGTCTGATATTATAACTATTATTAATAATTAAAAAATTAATTCTTGCAATAATTAATTTGAGACAATGTTATGTATCTAAATAAAAACTAATCTTGTGGAATAGGAAGTAGCTTTTTTTTTAATCGGCGAAGAGAGAAAAGGTGCGTTTTTGATGCAAATGAACGTGTCTAAAATTTTGTTTGATATGGACAGAGCGCTTTAATTCTATCAGAATTTGACGGGAGAATACGTACATTTTCCACTTCTGTTTTTCGCAGATAGTTGTAATAAATGAGATGTATGAAGTATTTTTACAGTTTTCTGAAATATAATACATTTCAATTTGGCGATTACCTAAATATTTCCTCAATTTGACGGATGAATATTTAAAAAATCAAAATGCTTTCCTAGTCAGACTTAAACAAAATGACATGACTGCAGTAGCTTTTAACGAGATTGCCATTCACACTTTCTCTTCAAGATCAAATTAAATACCTTTTGTTATGAATAACACACTTCATATATTACTACACTCTGTTACTTTAAAATAGGCGCATCAAGTTTAAGAATTTTGTGTCGTCTACATTGAAACTGTACGAAAGAAAACAGCTCTATTATTTTTTTTATGCATTGCTTTTAAGGCGTTTCAGTTATTTTATGTCTATCGAATTAGGCTTACCCTTTTATTTATGTCCTCATATATTAGTCATTTCTAAACGGTTTCTAACAAATCTAGGCAAACATAAAAAAGCACACATTTCTAAGAAAAATTTGCTCTTCTTTAATACTGAATAAATGAATGAAATAATGAATTAAGCGTGTACTTACAGGTAACACAAAATTAATGGTATAAAGAGTTGAGATCTATTAATTTACAAAACGGATGTAACTTGATTACTGTATTATAGTAAAAAAAAATCATAAAAATGAACAAGCAAACATATTTACGCACCCACCCCATCCACTTTACGACATATCAGACCACTGCATTATTTCACAACATATATTGCAGTAGGAGGGTTTGGGCAACATGGTGCAATGATATTTTTTTAATTAAGATATTTATTTGATTTTTAACCGTATAATTTTGGTTAAATCATCGTTGCATGGGATTTCTTGAATCGTGAAATTCAAGAGGCCGAGGTACAGTTCTTGAACTAAGACAGTTGCATATTACATCAGAATGTGTAATATTTTAAAATCCATTTCAAGCTGATGATTTGAACTGTGAATGACTTTCATTTTATGAAGAATTTTTCTTCTCCCCCCCCCCTTTTTTTCTTTTCCTTTATTCCTTTTTTGACTATTTTTTTTTTTTTTTCAATAAACAATACTACTGTTTCAAAACTAAATTCCTTATTTGGTATATTGTAAACTATTTTATATTTGTACAAATATTTATTATTTTTACCAGTTCAAATACAAAGAAAAAAAAAGCCTGCCATAAGCTACGGAAATTAATTAGTCATTCACTATTTTAAATTTAAAGCCTTTGAAAATTTCTTAATACTGAGTCAATCAGAAATATTACATCAGTACCACAGAAGAGAATTGCGAATATCAAAAAGAAAATAAATATAAGAGCTTTCCCTTACATCAAAATCGACCTAAAAACAATTCATTAAATTAATGAAACAAATGTATTTTTTGTTTGTGAAGCATAATTACACAATGAAGCAAAATAATGGAACTAATTTGAAGATTTTTGAGAAAAAAAATATTTAACTTCTTGGATCAATAAAACTATAAAATTAGTGGAGAAAAACAAAAAATAATGAATTAAATATACTTATCATAGAAAATGATAAGCTTTGTTAAAGGATAATAAGACTGAGAAAAAAGGTGGTTAGGGAATGTATTGAATTTTCTAAAAATTTTTAAAGCCTTAATTGAAAGTTAAAGCTGGGTCACCAAAGACAAGTCAAGAGCTGTAAAAGTAAGAAAGAAAATGAAATCGTTACACTCTTATTGAAAACTTTTTTCATTAAAATTTCATTAGTCTTTTGATTGGCATTAATGAAAAATTAAGAAAATACTGAGTGTTATTTCTCAATTTGAACTAAACATTTTTTTTTTTTTGCTTAACTTGAATATACTTTTTTAGTTTTGCAGTTGAATATTACTAGATAACTAGTCAACTTATGTTTTTGTTAGAATCAATTTTTTTTCAAACCCTATTTTTTATAAACTTTTATCTTTAGCCAAAAATGTCATTATATTCATTATCAACACCCTTTAACCATCTATTAAATTTTGAATTCAGGGTCGATATAAAATGAATTATTTTGGATCAAGATGTTTGAAGATGACGTTTCGAATTTTTAAGTTTGTCACTTAGCGACAGGAATAAAAGGGATTCCGATGATGACATATTAGCTCAGTTAATTGTCAAAAGAAACAAAATGGTTTTAGAATACAGGGTGTCCAAGAATTATCTTTGCAACTTTGAAATTGAATAACTTTTGAAATAAAAAAGATATTCACATTTTGTGCTCTGTAATAATTAGTACAACTCATAAAGTTGTTATTCTGTTTAGATTAGCACCTCCACATCTGCATCACGTGTGGCACGAAGCACATCCAGTCTGTTATCGATTTCGTGCCAGGTGCTCTGCAACATAACGTCCTTAACAGTAGCCAAAATCTCTGTAATGCGAGTTTTTAAGTCAGCGATGTCAATAATCTTTCACCGATGAACAATATCCTTCAAATAACGCCAAAGAAAGACCAAATTTGGACCCGCAATTGTGTTAAACTTGTGTGCTCGATTTGCTCTCAACGAAAGTGAAAACTTTTTTTTTTAAGTTATTCAATTTAAAAGTTGTAACAATCAAGAAAATAATCGAAAAATACCAAGTACGTCAAACTCAGCCGACATTGCCCATCTGATTTCCTTTCATTTTAATCGTTATAAAAAATAAAAAAAAAACCCCTCGGCTAAAGTCCGAAATGCAAGATTAAGCAGGGGGAGCCGTCAATTCGAACTTTTCCAGGGGGGAGTGGGCAAAGCGTGTATATACAATGTAAATTTGCCAAACAATGGGCAAAAACCACGCCCACTTACATGTAAATACATTGATTTCCCAAAATCGGGGGGGGGGATCTCAATTGACCGCTCCTCCCCCCCCCCCGAATCCCGAAATGACGGGCCTGAGATTAAGACATTTTGTTCCAAAGTTAATTTATTTTAATCGAACTTGAATTAGATTGACATTAGACAGCAAAAAATTATTACTAAAATTGGTACTTAAATCATTGATTACAAAAATTGCTACAATTTTATGTACTAGAAAATAAAACATTTGTTTACCAGCCTCCTAACATAGTTCAAACAGCTTATTTAAGGTTCATGTGTTATCGTTTGAGCTTTCTTTTCTTACTACTTCTAGAATCACTGTGTTTTCATTTCAACAAGTTTTAGAATTTAAACGTACAATAAATTCCTTTTTGAGCTTAAAAGATTTTTCACACAAAATGAGAGTTTTTATTTTTTTCTTTAGCACAAAAAAATCCTACAAAAAGGGGTCTGCAGCTGAAACAAAAAGCTTTACGTCTTCAGAACAAAACTCGGAATTGAAAGTAAAATTTTGCGGCAAAATTGTTTGTCTCCAACTGATTTGTTGACATCCGTTTTAGCTAGAGAAGACAGGAATCAACTAGAAAGGGGGAGGGGGGAGCAACCAAGATCCTGTCGTGACAGAAACAAACTCGAGAATTGGCTATGGACGTAAATCTTCATTTGATGAAGTCAAGATTCCTTATGTACAATATTTGGCAGCTGAAATCACAAAATAACAAGACGGCAGATTTTCGAGAATTTTCGTCCGGGACTTTAATGGAACTTTTTCCAGACCTTTTTAATATAAATTCAGCAGTTCGTAGAGGAATGAATATGAAAGGAATTTCACCTTTTGTTTTCGATTGTGATGATTAAAAAAAAAAAAAAAACTTTTTATTTTGTCTTTCTCTACATTTTTTCTCAACGCTTGCTCTCTAAAAAGCATTGATTTTCTTTCCAGTATTAAAGTATTTTTATTTACTTACAGTAAAGAATTTGATGTATTTTATAAAGGTAGCATTTTTGCAGATGCATCGTTTTGATAAGCTTCAAATTAATCTTTCTTACTGTCAATGGTATTAAATATCATGTAATATTACTACTAATTGAAGATATGGCTTTAAGGAAAATGTGTTTTAAATATAGAGAGTTGAAAAAGTAGATTCATGATAATTTTGTTAGACCAAGTGTTTAACAGCATAACTTAAATATGGTATTTGACCTACAGCATTTTTGCAGATGGTAAAGTAATCTTTCATAACTAATCAGTAGCCAGCCAATTTATTCTTATGATACACATTTAATCGAAGCTTTTTCTTAAATGTTATGTTTTGAAAAAGGAAAATGTTCTTATAATGAAAAACAGCCCCCCCCCCCTACTCCTTTTTTTTTTCTCTTTTTTTCTAAAACGTGTTTGAAGGGTGTTTTTACCCCGATGACTTGGCAGTAAATATTATTTCTATGCAAAACCAAAAAAAAACTAGAAAATGGTGTTCTTATCCACTGTTTATCTATATTTATTTATGAAATAACTTTACCTTTTTTCTTCCTTTCAATCGCCGAAAAACTTGACGCAGAATCGGGAAAGTTTTTTAAATAATTGCACATATCATATTAAATGTTTTTTATTGTCATGTGCTAAGTGCTGCAATTTTTAACGATAGCGTGAATGTCTGAAAATAAAATTATGTTTAACTGTCCGGTATATCCATCCTACATCTTGTCAGGTACAAATAACTAACTTCAGGTCATTTCTAATAGTAAATACCTTTTATATTTCCAAAAAGATTGTATTTAAGTACGTGTTTCAAAATATATGGCATGTTTTACTACGTAAGAAAGTGATTCAGAGATTGTCCAACAGAAAAAAAAAAGAAAAAAGAAAAAGAAAAACAACGTTAAGGAGTTTTGAAATTGAAATAAGGGTTATTAGGTTAAAAAGAAGTTTGAAATTTATTAAAGCAATTTTTTGAATCTTTGAGGATTTTCCGTAATTAATGGAAGCGAAAACATAAAAATGGAGTCCATTTCTCACGCTGTTTCAAATTACAGGTTACGAGACCAAATTGGACGGAAAACGAGGAAGATAGGAAGCGAAATCGGGAAGAAAAGATTAGTTGATGTTATTAATCTTTGCTTATGTTTCAAGGTGCATTTAATTTATCGTCATATTTTGGGAGGCATGAATTACTTGATAAAGTATGGCACTGGGTAAATGACAAATGAGGAAAAGCCTGATTTATGGGGAAAATATCAATAATTTATTGAAATATGTGACTCCGGTAGAGATTAATTCATGTTTCATCTGCTTGCGAAACGAAAATCCATGAAATACTTTTGGAATGAATTATATAAGTAATGCATAATTTTTAAGTAGAAAATGATATTTCATGTCAATAAAATCATTTCGACGAATCCGATTATTTTAAAATGGAGTATCTAGTGTGTAAAATGCTAATCATTATTATTAACAATTGGAATGAAAGTAGGTATGACTTAATTAATATTTTTAAAGTATTGAGCGTTAATTAATGTCCATAGTAGTTGTTTATGTTTTGTTTATTATACTCTGTAAGCAACCGCACAATGTTTTTTCCAGACAAATAATAATTTAAACTTTCCATTGCAAAATTTTAGCAAAACATCTAGGCTCTGCTTAGTTCGCCTGAAACCCCATTTTATCTGCTATTATATAGATACGATATACATATTGTGGTATTAACGCACTGTAGATTTGTTAATATTCAGTAAACAAAAACGAAGACATTTATGTCCCAGCAAGAGGAATAACGTAGCTAACGCATTTCTAAAGCACAGTAAAGTTAGAGATATAATAGAGTACCTTTCTGCTAAACAGTAAAAATATAATCAACAATGACAAAAATGCATGCATTTGCAAAAACTTTTACAGGAGACCTTTAAATCCAAACGTCCAGCTAATGGATGCATCCATAAGCTCATTTTTACATTTTAAAGGGCGTTCCTTGTAACGCCGAAACACGTGTTTGCCATATTTCTGCGCATTTGTGCTCTTCAATATGCTATAATCTTATACAGAATTCAACCAAGATATTAAAAACTATTCATTTTAGAATTTATTTCAAAGTTTCTTTTCAGTACAATAAGTGCCTTGAAACGAATTTTGTACAGTACTTGCTATGCTCTGAAGAATTCTTATCGAAACGAGAACAATAAAATCATAACAATAAAAATAAAAAAGGAGTAAAAAAATACTGTAAAATTTATGTTTTTATATTTCCTAAAAGATTTTGTTTTCTTTTCTGTTGTCTTATTCTTCCTTTTTCTTAATATTTTAAGAAATTGGAGAAAATAAGCTGGACTCTGACATGTGTTGCTAAAAAGCAATAAATAAATTTTGACTTTAATATTGTGAGTGTTCTAGTAAAGCACCGCTCTAGAGTTTGAACACAATACAAAAATAATTTTAAAGAAATATATAAAACTAGAAAATAACATTTTATAGAAGCAATATAAAAATCGGTATAAAATATTTCGCCACACCTTTTGATTTAATGAATCATATAAAACTCGGGAAAGAAAGATAAATCGAAGAACATTGCAGACATTTCATTTTTACTCGAACAGTTCAAGAAAATAGTTAAATATTGAAGAAAAGTCAGCAAACACCGATGAGAATATTCTCAGGATGGCTACAGTATGCATTTCTTTGAACCACCGAATGCACTATCGTTAAGTCATCAGAAAAGAAGTTTGAGAGTAGAATGACGTAGTACGAGTTTATGCGCAGAGTATGGTTCTCAGTGAGGAAGCTACCAGAGTGAGCAGATGGACCGAGACAAATTTGTGGAAAATAGTTCTACTCTCAAACTTCCTCTCTGATGACTTAAGGATAGTGCGTTCGGCGGTTCAAAAAAATGCATACTGTAGCCATCTTGAGAATATACTATTAGCAATGGCGACAGACGAAAACAAATAAAATTAGAATATTGGCATGGAAAAGGATTAAACAATGCCGCCTTTCAAAGAAGAAAGAGATCAGGAGACTGAGACAGTTTAAGGTTTTAAAACTGAACTTTATGGATACTGAGTACTACGACTGCATCGACTGGCTCTCAACAGATCTTAGTGAGCCTCCGCAATTACAAAGAATCTTTCATTCGAAGAGGTTGAGAGAAACATAGAATCAGGCTTGGTTTCAGATGAAACTTCAGTCCTCTTTCCAAGTCGCACGCAATCTGTGGAAAGAACAGGCTCGTCATTTAAAGGGGGTAGGGGTTGTCAATTGCCCTCCCCTGGCTTTGAGAAATCAATGTATTTACATATAAGTGGGCGTGGTTTTTTATGTTTTCCGGTGAAATTGCATTGTGTTTGGACCCTTTGCCCCCCCCCCCTGGAAAAACTTGAAATGACGTCCCTAGGAAAGAACAATTAAAGTAGTGAAAGAAGCGGCAATGCTTGTATGCTGACATGACGACAGAGATACCTTCGTCATAGCAAAGATACAATCCAGGATAAAAATGTCAACGTTTAATTCGAAGAAGGACTTAGTTGCAAGAAGAATGCAAAACAATGTGAATATAATATTTTTAGGTGGAGGGCTGGTAGAACTCGTGCAGCCACCTCCTTTCGTTGAGTTTTCGATTATTTTGCAAGATATTTGGATGCGCAATAAGCTGAGAGCTGTGAAGCACTTTCAGTTAACACATTTTTTTAATTCAAAAGTAATAAATAACTAATTTGTAACTCTAACGAATTTTGAAAATAAAAATGCAGATTATTTGATAAACCACTTCTCATTTCAGACTTCTAAGTTGTCTCTCAACACTTGGACGGAATGTTTTTAAGGCTTAAAAATTAATAAATAAACTGGATCATTTAAAAAAAAAAAAACATTTTTTCCGACTTTTCTCCTTATTTGTAACAAATTAAATAAATATCATTTACAATTCTAATTTAATGATAATAGTTAGCCTTTTTTGCTCTCCCCATTACCGAAAATAATTTTTAAAAAAGTTTCACAAATTTTGCTGTAATATCCAATTTTAGCAATTTTTCTGAAACCCCCAAGCGTTTATGGCTGATCAAGAAATGGAGCAAAATAATTCAACTTTTTTATGTGAACTTAGTGCTCCTAATAGTACCTTTTAAGTTACGCCCATCACTAAAATACTAAAAAAAAAATTGACAAATTTTACGAAAAACATCAAAAATTAGCATTTTTCCAAAACTTCAAGGCGATTGCGGCAGATCATGAAATTGTGCAAAAAATTTCAAATTTTTTATGAGTGCTTTGTGCCCCTAATGGCACCTCTTCCGCATATCTCCTCATCGAAAAAAAAAATAAGTCATTTTCGGCCCACCCTATTACATAATTCCATTTAGTGTCCAAATTGACATATATTTTAAATTTTATAGCTGATCATCGGGGGATCATGTCAGGGATCCACTATCTTCGCCGAAGAAAGTGAAAAAGTGTCATGTTTGCGGCCTTCTAGCTACCTGCACTGGGGGGTCAGTAACAATTTTCGCATGAAACCTTGTTAGTACTATATAATAACTTTAATCAATCACTAGTTTCAAGGCTAATCCTCAGTGGTGACGAAAAATGGCCCTTTTTGTATGTACAGAAACGAAAAAGTGTACGCTTCGTGACCTTTTATCTCTAAATGATGAGGGTCAACAGGGAACTTGATAAGTGCATTTTAAACTGGAGTATGTATTTTAACAAACAAGTGACAGACTTATGGGCAAATGTCCTGGAGGCTAATAAAGTGCACCTCAAGATAAGAATATTGCATGTGTTAACGACGAATCTAGTTAGTTGTATACACTTCGTGTCCTTATGTCACCGTGCACTGAGGGTCAACAGGGAACTTGAAGAGAGTATTTTAAACTAGAGCATGTGTATTTTCACACACAAGTGACAGAAATATGGGCAATTTCTTTTTATGTATACAACAATACGTATTTCAAAACCGTAATATAAACTATTCCGTTTCCAATTCAACCAATATATTCAGGTATTAAGTTTAAATCCAATGTTAGAGATGCACAAATATACAGGTATACTGCAGACACGTGTTTCGGGGCTACAAGGAGCCTCTTTTTCAATGCAAGAAGTGTGAGCTTTAGGATGAAGAATCATCCGATAAAAGACCGAACCTTATATCTCCATATGATAAGGGTCAACCGGGAACATGATGAGTGTATTTTAAACTAGAGTATGTGTATTTTCACAAGCAAGTGACAGATCTATGGGCAAATGTCTTGTATGCTCATAAACTGCACCTCCAAATGAGAAAATTGCATGCGGTTACGACGAATCTAGTTAGTTGTGCACACTTCGTCATATTATATCTCCATGCACTGTGGATTAATAGGGAACTTGATGGGGGTATTATAAACTAGAGTATGTGTATTTTCGCAAACAAGTGACAGAAATAATGGCAATTTCTTTTTAAGTACACAATGCGTATTTCAAAACAGTAAAATGCACTGTTCCATTTCCCATTCAACCAATATATTCAGGTTTTAAACCTCTCCCCAATTTTGACACAACGGTGATCATTAAGAAATAATTTGAGAGGGGAATAGTTGAATATACAATGTCCATGAAAATTTGTGTGTAAAAAGCATGAAAGTCGAGTACAATTAACCAGATTCGTCTTTAACACATGCAATTTCGTCATCTTGAGGAGCACTTTATGAGTATACAGGACATTTGCCCATATGTCTGTCACTTGTTTGCAAAAATACACATACTCTAGTTTATAATACCCTCATCAAGTGCCCTGTTAATCCACAGTGCACTGAGATATAAGATTACGAAGTCTTCACAACTAACTAGATTCGTCGTAACCACGTGCAAACCTACGGGCAAATGTCCTGTATGCTCATAAAGTGCACCTCAAGATGACAAAATTGCATGTGTTAAAGACGAATATAGTTAATTGTACTCGACTTTCATGCTTTTTACACACAAATTTTCATGGACATTGTATGTTCAACTATTGCCCCCCCCCCCCCTCTCTCTCTCTCTCTCTCAAATTAATTCTTTATAATCACCGTTGTGTCAAAATTGAAGAGAGATTTAAAACCTGAATATATTAAAGAAAATAAATACCTTTGTGCGATAGATATTAAGTTTAAATCCAACGTTAGAGATGCACAAATATACAGGTATACTGCAGACACGTGTTTCGGGGCTACAAGGAGCCTCTTTTTCAAGCTCACACTTCTTGCATTGAATTCAGAATTTTCTTTCTCTTCAAGATTATAGAGGTTGACAGTTTACATCATTCAGTTTGAGTAAAAATCGTAAAACCGTTCGCTAAAAAAACATGGCTAAACGTCAAGATTTAAGAATTATCTTTACTTTCAAATTCTGTTTCTCAAACAACAATAAGTCAACATTTAAAAACCCTTGTTTAATTTTAAAAAATGTACTTTTTACATTTAAGTCAAATTTGAACTGTGTAATATGGAGATATAAGGTCACGAATCGTACACTTTTTCGTTTCTGTACGTACAAAAAGGGCCATATTTGGTCACCATTGAGGATTAGCCTTGCAACTAATGATCTATTGAAGTAATATATATATAGTACTAACTAGGCTTCACGCAGAAATGACCCCCCAGTGTAGGGAGATAGACAGCCTCAACATGACACTTTTTCACTATCTTCGGCAAAGTTTGGGACAGGATTTCTCGGTGGTCACCTTTATAAAATTTAAAATATATTTCGATTTGGCACTAAATGTGATGATGTAACTGCAAAAAAACTTTGGTTGATGCTCAAAGAGCTGAGATAATCGAATTTTTAAAAAGGTCGATTTCAGAAAAACACTAATTTGGGACCAACTTTCGGAATTTTTACAGGTCACCAGAAATTTTTTTTTGGGTAAAAGACAAAAAGACGTGTTTTCTAAAATCATTCGAAGAAACAACTGCAAAATTTTGAGTGAAATCAAAACTGACTCTTATGAAAACTGCCTCTTAACGACCTGTACTCCGAACACTACAGTGTCCGCCGCTTATTAAAATCACATTTGATCCGAGGTTTTTTAAGTTCATTAAGAGGCTGATTTTTTAATCCGGTATATATAAAATTACAAAAAGAAAATGTTTTAAAGTTTTCACAAAAAAAAAATAATTACTATTATTAACATTTTACATTCAGTGAATTACACAGTTCAAATTTGACTTAAATGTAAAAAGTACATTTTTTAAATTACACAAGGGTTTTAAAATGTTGACTTATTGCTGTTTGAGAAACAGAATTTGAAAGTAAGGATAATTCTTAAATCTTGACGTTTAGCCACGTTTTTCTAGCGAACGATTTTCACTCAAACTGAATGATGTAAACTGCCAACTTCTCTAATCTTGAAGAGAAAGAAAATTCTGGTTTTATTTAGACAAGCGTCCCCCCCCCCTAATTTTTTTAGCACATACTCTCCAAAAGCTTAATTTTATAAAAATGTCCTAATGATTTTATTAAAGAATGGTTTTAACATGTTTTGATATAGTAATGACTCTGTTCTTCCAGATTTGATTTTATAAAGCGGCTGCTTTTATAATCCAGTGATTTTATTAGTGTTGGGAACTCTACTAAAATGATCTAATTATTTATTATCACGTTATTCTTTACTGAATGTCTACTTGACTAACAGGTGAAAGGTAATCGTATTATATTCATCTTCTCCCCCTTTTTTTTTTCTTTTCTTTTTTTTTTGAAGTTCAGTACACCTGCTACTGAACATCTTCTAATCTTAGACTTTCTTTACTTAAAAAATGGTCTACTGCAAGTAGTGCATTTTTTATGAAATTGAAGATATACTAAAAAGATAAAAATATCTTAGATTTTTTTTAATGCAAAAAAAAAAAAAAGAATGCGTTTATTACACTCTTTAAGTATTTTATTTTTGCTTTAAAAACACGAAACCAGAAATCACTAGAAATGAATAACCTGTTATTTCTATCTTTGGAAAAAAAAAGCAGAATCCAAAGTCTAATTGCCCACTTGTTTTCAAGAATAAGAAAAAACTTTATATGAGGGCTATTCTTTTAAATATCAATCCTAAGAAATTAAAACGTATGCGTTTTACTTTCGATACCATTTAAGTGTACTAAGTACAATGATCCATACGTTTAACACAATTAAAATTCAACGTTTGCTCGAGAAAATTTAAAACTTATATCGATTCCACTTTGTCAATTCCAAATTTGCAACCTCTACATAATTTATCATCGAAACAAAGACTTCATAAATTGATGCTATTTTCCCATTACAGTTATTATGTCTCTGATTCCAAAATTGTGCCTTCACAATGACAAATCCATTTCTTCTGAAGTTATTTCCTTAATGCATCATATTTCTAATGCATCCTAAAGTTATCTTTCTAATCAAAGAGAATGCTAATGCAGGCATTCTTCAGGAACGAAAATGCAGGAGCTTCTCCTGCTGCAATGATTACTGACTTACACCGAGAAAGTAATTTGTACACTAAAAGGGGGATCCTGCTTCCAGTTTTCTGTTTATTTCGAAACTGACACAAGACTAAGAAGCTTTTCCACCTTGTCGGAAAACGTAGGCATACTCATTAGAAATTCATTTCAATGCTTAGTCCTTCCGCCATGATAAATGGATTCCTCGAGCACTCGCCATTTGTCACTGCCTTTGATTAGGTCCAACATGAAATTCGCCAGCAAAGATAAAAATCAGAGTTCGTTTCACGGAAATTAGAGCTATTCTAAAGTAGAAGGCTTTTTATTCTTTCGTCTGGAAACATTTTCTGATAAAATGAAGGGCTGAATATTTTTTTACAAAAATGACTCTTGTTTTTGAATGATTCTAAACGGCTTAAAAACAAATAAATTATTTTTGAAAGAAGATGTTTTTCTTTTCATAAGTGCAGATCATTTTTTTAAGATGTTCAGCTTTTATTTTCATTTATTATCATTAAATCGTTCGAAAAATCCGCTGAAAAAGTTAAACCTGATTTCTTCCTTGGATCCATTAGTTTAGATTCTTTCATTATATGATAACTAAAAATTTCTTAAGGCAGAATTTACACTACAATCTATGGTTTTGGATCTTTTATTTAGTAACTTAATAGCATAACCAATTTAAAAAATAAGCACCCCCCATGCTGCAAATGTGAAATTTGGAATCGTAAAAGCTTTATAAAGTGAACGGTTTTAATACTATTCTTTCATTCCTTCCAATGTCTGAAATGCAATAAATAACCACATCACAACCCTCGCCTTTTAACATGTTCACCATATATTTTTAGAGTGCCATTGTAGAATCCAAAAAGCATCTGTTACATTCATTGCCGTGATAGCCTCCCCGTACCCGTATCCTAGCACGTTTAGGGCTTACAAAACATCAGATAATTAGAGATCCTCTATAGGGCATGCTAAAATTCCCATAGTTCCTTGCGCGCTGGGTATTAAGCACTTCCGGTTATTCCACCGCTGGCTTCTGCCGTTGTTTTGTCTGAGTAATAGAACATATAAACCTTAAAATGCCATGGAATTGCTGCGTCCCTCAATGTTCTGCAACCTCCAAACTTGTAAGGAATTATGTTTCCATTCATTTCCAACGGATTCAAGTGAAAAAAAAAAAAGATAATGAGCCAATATTTAGAAAAGTGCCAATTTGAAGTTGGAGTTTTCTGAAAAAAAAAATTTTTTGCAGAACAAAACTAATATTGGATTTTAAGTCTAAATTGGGTCTAAATGCAAGAAAATAAAAGGGGGGAGGTCAAGGAAGTTATTTACCCCCTCCTTAGATTACTCACTTTTAAGCCGTTACAGATCTGATGAATGTTACAGATCTGATGTTAACATGAGCTACATATTTGAGTTTATGCTTTCAGTCTGCGTTAACATCTCTAAATATGATATCATTTCCTTGCATTTTTAACATAGAATTAAGATAATTATATTAAAATATATATATTAGGCTAAAAAATCAAATTTCATTATGAAAAAGCATTTCTTGGAAATAAAAATGAGCGATAAGGTTTTTAGATAAAATAAATTATGAGATTACCAAATCCAAGCTAATAAAACATTTGTTTTGTTTTAAAACAACACACAACTTCAACTTTTTCAACACACAACTCTGCTGCTTGCTTTTCTTTAATTAGTTGCAGGAAATTTAATTTCTTGATCAGAAATTCAAATTTAGCATGCTAGTTATTATCTAGTTATTTAGCGAAGTTATGAGAAATTGAAGCACCAAAAAAAAATAAATAAATAAATAAATAAATTAAAATAATAATAATTAATTAACTTAATTTCTGCAGTGTCAATTTTTCTTATTTTACTAACTTCTATTGTTAGGTCATACAAACCACAAATGAAGCAATTGTACTAAAACTCATTGCTTTTCATTTTTTAAGAACAAAAATATTCAATATATATGGCTAAAGTATGATTTTTGCTTTTTATAATTCTGAAACGTGTGAGTTAGTTCTGTAACATATTTGCTGTTTTTCAATGTTACCGCTCTGACTGTTACCGATCTGACAAACTGACAAAGTTTTTTTTTTTATTTCCGAGTCGATCGCACTAAACCAAAATCAAACACGTGGTTTTTTCACTTGTAACAAAGGACTATACTTATATATAAAATAATTTTTAAAATAATAAAAACTGCGCATTTTAGAGCGTGTTACCGATCTGATGACTCAAATGACACACATTTTATAAAATCACTTTAAAAAATTTTACCTACAATTTTAGATGCAGAAATGCAAATTTTTAATTACGATTCGATAAAACTTTCCACCAGGTACTCAGTATCACGTGGTATAGGTGCAGGAAATGATTTTGGGAGCCTAAACATAGATCGGAAGTTATTGTTACCACTCTGACGGCGGAACTTGGGACACGCTTATTTCGCATCAGCTAGAAAATCAGAAATCGATTAAAACAAAAATGAAGTAAAATATTAACAAAGGGGTAAAAATAGAATCGTTTTTTGTGCAAGTGCGTTTTTTTGGGAAGTTAGAAAGTGCGCATGACCTGTTTGCATGCTAAGCTTTGCTACTTGGGACACGTTACCGATCTGATTTTTGATGTATAAACGCAATATTTTCTGATGAAAAAAAAAATTTTTTTCTGATGTTATTAGATGAAATGAAAGAGAAACTTATCTTCTTTCTGGGAAAAATTATTTTTTAAACTAGTTATTGAAATACTGGTGAAAATTCACTTGGGACTCAAATTGGCACTTTTCTAAATATTAGCTCTAATATCTATTCGTTTTTCAAAACCCCTTGCAAGTACGCGAAAGTTAACAGGTATTTTAAAGAAAGTGACTTCTTGACCAAGAAAACTGGTAAGTGTATGTCATTTCTGTTTTATGCAATTCAGATAGTGAATTTGTTTTGGTGATATTGATAAAATTAGATACATAGTATTATGTAAATAAAATATAAGAAATGGTCAGACTCAGTTTTTGAATGTTGTTCTTATAATTCCTTGCGTTGCATTATACTATTGTTATTAAAATCTAACTTAAATTTTGGCTAACTATTTTAAAATAAAAATAATATTGTATTATTGTGATTTGAATTCTACTCAGCTTCTGGTTCAGGTTTGGGTCAATTTCGAAAAGCGAGGGGTCAAAATGCAATTTTTGTATGAAAACGGGATACTAGCAATTTTTTTCGAAATATAAGTCCCAAAAAGACATTGTTGACTGTATTTGGTAGTTCAAGGGAGGGGTCATGACTCCCATACCCCCCTCCCACCTCTGGATCCGCACCTGTTAAAACGAAACTAAAAAACCAAAGCAAAATAAAAAATCATGATCTCAAAAAAATTGAAAAGAAAATTGCAAAGGATATATGGACTGAGATGTTTGTGAATAAAATACCTTTGTGCACAAATCTAAAGTATAAATACAACGTTAAAAAAACACAAATACGCAGGGAAACTGTAGACACGTGTTTCGGCGTTGCAAGGAACGCCTTTATCAAAACAAAAAAACTGTGAGCTTATGGATGCACAAGCTCACAATTTTTTTGCATTGATAAAGGCGTTCCTTGTAACGCCGAAAGACGTGTCTGCAGTTTCCCTGTGTATTTGTGCTTTTTTAACGTTGTATTTATACTTTATAAGATGTTTGTGTGAGGAGTTAGAAGGGATTCATCTGTTAGGAGTTAAGCTTTTAAAGTATTCATTTAAATATGAGCTTGTCATACAATCCTCTTCAACATTCTGTTTACATTCAGTAAGTCAAAACAGTGTTAAAAAATAAAATATGTAAATTAATAGGACAAGGATTTGAGGGGGGGAGTCTGCTTTTTAGTCCTTGGCGATGATTTAAAAGTCAAGATGTCGGTTTCAAGATGATTTTATTAATGGATTTTTTTAATGGTTCTAAAAAAAATTAATAAAGTAATAAAAATCATTTTTTGAAGAAAATAATTCAATGTTCTATGTTATTTTTATTCTTCATTTCCACAGTTCATATAATTCTATAATATTTTCAAATTATTTTATAATTTGATTTCTTTTATAATTTTTTTCTACTTATGGGTTAGTACAATCGAAACTTCGCAACAGGCTTGGAAACGACAAACAGCCAAACTTGTTTTCATTTACAAATCACTAAATTTAGCTCCTGAATAGAGAAATAGTTTTAAAATTTTCTGGAAAAATAAAATTATTGTGATTATCCCGTAGTCTAGTTCATATCTCTCTAACAATTCTGTAGTTGAAGTAGTAAAGAATCCAAATTAACATGAAGCATTCTTTATGCGATTTTGATAATTAAACGAAGGAAAAATCCGTAAATTGTAATTAAATACAGTCGACGCTCGATATAACGACCATCTCTGTTCCATAGAAAAAGGTCCTTATAACGAGTGGTCGCTATAAGAGGTAGATTACAATTATAGGGATAGTTTATGAAGATAAAATTTGGACTTTTCCCACTAGTCGTCATATTGGGTAATGTGTGGTCGTTATAACGAGCGTCGACAGTATTTTCTACTAATTTATTAATTACTCTTATTTACATTTTTAGTTTTATGTATTTTTCAATTTATACATAAAAGAAAAATTGGATTTAAACATACAACTTGAACAATTTAATTTGTTAGTATCAAACATCATGCTTTATTAATCTTAAACTAAAAAAAAATCTATTTAAAAAATCGTGATTTCTATCAACCCTGTTCCAATGCTATGATTTAGCGTGTGAAATTTTTAAAAGTAAATTTCCAACTCTGTGTACAGCAAAAAAGAAAAAAATTGACAGTAAAAAATGTTTTAACAATATTTTGAAAGATTTTTATTCAAAAAACTATGTTCCTTGCATACCTGGTTAGTAATTCCGCTTTATTACCACTTGCTTTAGCTCCGAAAACTTTTAATTTGACTTTTAACGAGGAAACAGTCTCCTTTTCGTCAACCATACCATTTTTTAAGCTTTAAAATGTATTACGCTTGAGAAAGATCAATTCTTATAATTTATTAGTGTATCGCGTAATGAAAAAGCACTAGGCTCGAACTACAGGAAGGACACAATCCCAGTTGTACGTGCCGCGCTCTCTGTCGGTAAAGTTTGTCCCAAGCATGCCCTATTGTGTTTGAACTCTCTAGAGATTCTTTCCATTCAAGGAGATTATCTACCTCTGATAGACAAACTGAAGTTAGCAGCAACAATCGAAAATATTAAAGAAACTTAACGAAGCCAGTACGCTGCATAATTTGGAATGAGACTATATGGCTTACAATTTCTCGTGAGTTATTAATATTTGACTTTTAATTTGCTGATACCAATATACAAAACGTAAAACACGCATTTAGTGATCAATTTAATGAAGCGAAATCTTCTATGATTAAAAATATTTGAAAATAAGTCTTTGGCAAACCTAAACCTTTTTTAGTGTTTTTCTTTCTTTCTTTTTTTTTTTTTTTTGGCTCAGAATCATATACAAGCGAACTAGAAAATCACAAGAGAATTTTTTTAATTCTAAATTCTCTTCAAGAAACTTTTTTTTAAATAAAATTCTACAACAAATGGCTTAACTGAAGTGACGCAAGAAAACTTAGCCCAGTTTTTATAAAATATCGAAAACTTTTATACAAGATAAGCGATTAACCATATTATTCATTCATTTATTTATTTTTTCGTGACATATTTGAAATGCAACACAAATCCTCGAAATTTTAAACATTTGTGCATTTTGTCAACTTAGAGCAACAGCAGGACATTTTATTGTCATTATCAGTTCGTTGTTTTGAAACGACTATTATATTAAAAATATACTAAAACGTTATCTAATTAAGCGAAAGTTGACCTCAAGTTTTTTAAGTAAAATAATAATGTCTATTTAAATTAAAAATAATAGCACAAACAAACTAATGTAAAATTTTTATTCAATTAAAAAAGAAATTATTTAATATTAATATCAACACTTCAATGAATAATGGGAGTCATTAAAAATAATTTTAAGTAACAAAGTGAAATGCTTTTAATTGAATACGGAATCCCTTTGCAAAAAATATTTAAAAAATAATTTTTTTTTAATAATCAATAAGTTACCACAATAAACATAAAATTCAAATAAATTGTTCATTCTGCAACAGATTTAAAAACCAATCTACTATCTTAATCTATTTTCCAAAATTTATGGATTTTAAGCACCTATAAATGAAGCAAAACATCAAATTGAATAAAAAAAATCATTTCCAATATGCTTTTGGGAAAACCACTTATGAATAAAGAAATTCTATGTTTAGTGCTTTTAATAATGCTGATTTTTATTCCAGTTTTTAATGCGATAGGATTTAATATATTTTAAAATGTTACCCATTATTAAAATAAATTCCGTGCTTGATTGAAAATTCTCGAAAACCGATTAAATTACTTTTTTTGGTGCCGCTCTTTTATATGAGTTAAGTATTTATGATTATCGCTTAAAATTCATTCCATTAAAATGTTTGATAAAATGCTGTTTAACAATTCAAAGGAATTATCAATTTCAATTTCATAATATGTAGGTAATTTATTTTGATACTTAAATAATACATGACAAAGTATAGGTATTAACATAATAGTAGAATAATATTTAATGAAAATACTTGAGTAAATTGGATGTTTGCTTTATTTCTTTAGTAAAGCATCTTACGGCTTTAAGCTGACTTTCTACCAGTTCTTCAATACCACAAATATAATAACATTTCACTATAATTATTATAACGACAAACCCAAATTTAATAATCTTAATTATTATTTCTCTAACCTGTTTTCTTTACCACGCCAAAACTTTCTCATTTCTGTATCAAATTCCATGGTTTACCACTTATTTTAGAGCTCATCATGCCCTCTATTGATGAAATGTACCCACGGTTTAAAAAAAAAATGTTGCCAAAAAAAGTTTTTCTGCTGTTTTATTACGCACCACTTCAAAAAATAATACCGGGAAACTAATATGCAGTGCCGTGGTGGCATAGAGCGCTGCATTAGAAACGTGTAGATCACAGGTTTGATTCTGCTGTGGGTTTTGTCGCTTTTGGTTGACCTTTTTTTCTAATTTTGATAAAAATTTCCAAGAATATATAACCTAAACTTATTCAGAGATTTTGAACCCAAGTTTTCTATTACAGTAAAATTGGAAAACAAACTGTTATTTAGCATACCGTAAACTCGGGTTACTTGGACCCTAAGGGGTTACTTGAGCCCATTACAGTAAAATGATAAAATCTAGGTTTGGTACTTATTAGTTGAAGACTTGCACGTAGTTCCTCGTTTCTCCTCTAGGTAGAAGCACTCTGCAGTCTCTAATGCTAGTACCAAACCCAGATTTTATCATTTTACTGTGGGCTCAAGTAACCTTCTTGTGGGTTCAAGTAACCCGACTTTACGGTAACTAATATTTCTTAAAGAGGCTTTTTTTCTTTGGTTGTTTCGATTATACTTTAGAAAAATGAATGAGTAAGGCACGATTTTGTTTTCTTTTGCATCAGCGAAATATAGCATCTCATCATGTGCCTATTTTTTTGAAAAAGTGCCGTTTAAATGAATAGAATTTTTGAATTCGTGCTGCCTAGTGTGAAAACTACGTGAGAGTCGGCAAGTAATTAATATTAATGTTACAATAACATCTTTGTTGCATTGCTGAGGTCCACCGAACCTTGAGTCCTCCTCGCACAGCATACGTGTACACAGCATTAACTTAGTTTTTATGATTGTTTATTATACCTCCATTTCACTCATTTCTTATTAAAATTCAATGATAATATGTGCTAAAGAATTATAAATACAAGATTTTTCACTAATTGATTCTTTATTGAAAGCCAAGCGCATGCACACATGTCAACAAAACATTGGAAAAGTTTATATACATCAAAAAATGGAAATATTTATGATTTACCCAATAAGTTTCAAATGTGATACGTATAGTTATGTGCTGGCCTCCGTGTCTAGTGGTCAGAGAAATCTGACTCGGATGGAGTGGTCCCTTGTTCGAATCCCGGGTCGGACATGGATTTTCTTTCTCTCTCATGTACTCGTCCTTTCTTTGTGTGAATATGTTGCTGTGATGTGAAAAGTGGCTTACCGTATAAACGGGTCCTTATGGCATTTGTGTACTGTGGAAGTCAGACTTCACGTCAAATTACGGTACAGTTGGAAAGTGAAGCAGCGCAACCACAATGACCAGCCTGGCTAGCACAAGACAACATTAGCAACATGTAGTTACGTGAACATATCTATTCAAGCATAATGTACATTTTATTTTTCATTGTTCCGTTTATAAGCTACATTAGGATTGGTCCATTTGTTGTGATGAAACTTTTTCCATCTTTAGCAAGGTTTCGCGTTAGGAATCTTTCCAAAGTTGTTTTACGGAAATAAGAGTTAGAATATCAGGTGTGGTTTTTAACGGATATTTTTCACAACTCCTCTAGATGGGCCTACATCTTTGACAACTATTGAAAATTGAGTGTATCTTTTTGGTCAAATAAAAACTAACTGAATTCGTAAAACATTGTATTATATTAAATCAGATATTTACATGCCAGACTTACAAAAAACAAATTTAACCAGCTTGGTTAGAAAGGACCACATAGGGCACTTGCCGAGTTAAATAGACGAATGTCCAACCGACTGATCGTTCAGCTGATCGACGCCAGAGGTAGAATATTACCGTCCTTTATACATCTGTGAACATATGCTGCCCTCTGCCAACGGCGCATTTGCATATTGGAGCAAACAACAAGTTTTCTAGTGCCCGAAAAACTTTACCACCCAAAATCCACTCCCTTCCCTTTCATCATGATTTACAATTTATATCGAATAGTTTTTGCCTTGGAAACATTTGTTGTCACCTGTATTCGTTCTCCTAATAGTTTTTTTAAGCAATAGGTCCAATCAAAAAACATTTTTTTTTCAAATGAACTAAACATCTTAATCCCATTCATCATTTTTCATTGGAAACTTTTTCATTTTATTTTGAGTAGTTTAAGAATGTTAAAGGTTTCAACGGTTTAATATAAATCCTAATCTAACATACTGTTGACTTTGAAAAAAAAAACACTTCCAATTGGGGAAATGTGCATGAGAAAAAATCTATATGTTTGATTTTTTTCTCTGCATCAGACAAAGAAGCAAAATCTAAGTTTGGGAATGAATCATTTTATCAAATGGCTTTTTTTTTATACGAAATTACTCAGCCACTTTATTCTTTTTTTACTGCCTTTGACATAGTGAAAAAGTATTATAATGGGGCAAAAAATTGTCCCTTAAGTTTCGGCTTAAAATTCCATTTCACTCACCTCCGAATGAATGTTTTTTTTTTCCTATTTGCACCTGCGAACGTATGAAAAACCGAAACATCTATTTTTCTCTTGAAGTCTGTATGTTGACGCATGTCTGAACCATAAGTGTATAGATTTGTGTATCAAAAGAATGACATTCGTTTTTAAAGCCTTATACAAAAGTTTTAAAGCAAAACAGCTTAAATATGTTGACTTATTTTATCTTGGACATTATTAATAAACACAAGTTCAGCATTATTTCCTGAAAAAATGCTTTAAATATTTTTAAGTATTTTATTCTTTACAAAATGGCGTGGGTGGCCCACTTACCCCTAGGAAGGGGTAAGTGGGCCATTTATTTTCATTTAAAGTGAGCATATCTAAAAAAGAGGTTTGCATGTCCTACCTGATAAAGTATGTAACATTTTAGTAGGAAATACTGTTTTGTAAATGTATCCATTAACGAAATATCTACTTACATTCAAATAGTGTATGACAGAAAATTATAAAGCGGAATACAAAACAATTGTGTCTGTGAAATTCATTAAAAGCCGTTAGGCATATTTTTTGCTTTTACATATAAATTAGTGTTGAACAAGCATAATAGAGTCGATTAAGATCAATTTTTGTCAAATAAGAAAAAATATATAGGTTGAAAAAAAAAAGGAAACACTTAATGGCAGCGTCTATTTGAAGTTTTCTGAGGGAGAAACATTATCATTTCATCCTCAGTTATAATTCTAACATCACCTACATCAAACCAATAAAAAGTGTAGTTTTGTTTCTTTTGTATTTTTTTCATTTGTATCATATTTTAAAATTAGGCCTTCATATTACTTTATAGTTTTCTTTTACACAAGTTTCACAAATACATAGTTACTAGCTTTTGCAGTTTTTGTAGCTGAACCATCAATTTCTTTCTCCATAATTATCTTTCTTTTCATCGTAGAAATTGCTTTATAAAAACTGCTTTTAATTTCGAAATCATCATTGTTATGAGGGGGACCACTTACACCATAGTGAGGGGCCCACTTACCCTAATAGAGAAAAACTACGGGGTAAGTCGGCCCCCACCCCTTAAACACATATTAATAATATTTTGCATAAAAATTCTTATTGCAATGTGTACTTTAGGTTAAACCCTACAAGAAAACTTGATGAACATAGAAAAAATAATAAAAACTAACATTGAAAAACTTCTTAGAAAAATGTTGCTTGAACTCGGAAAAAAAAAAAATTTTGAAAATTTTTTTGACATAAATTATATAATCCAAAAATGTCTTACATGAAACCCAAATATATGCAAAAGCAATCACTGTGATCGAATTTGACATGATCAGTACAAAAAAGGATAAAAACCATACGCGCATTTCAGTTTTAAGGGGGGTGGCCCACTTACCCGAACCAACCCTACATGTTTTTTTACCCTAAAAAAAAACATTTTCGCAAATTATTTCTCAAAATGTACTCTATGCAATAGGTTTCAAATTAATGTATCCATATATTTATTTCTTTAATCAAAATTTTTCATAACACAGTTGAGCTTTTATTGAAAAAATCACTCAATCACTAATGTCTGTAGCTTTAAAGTGTAAGTCGCAGCTTATTTAGCATATAAAATGATGCCTGTCAATCCGTATAAATAAAACAGAGAATATATTAATATGTGTGTACCTTATACAAATCCACAGTTTACGTTGGATCTGGAAGAGATTTCGCAGGGATATACTTGGGCACCCAGGAAGGATCATAGGGTGGTTTTTGAGCGGAAAAAAGTACCGATCCGTTGGAATTTCGAATAAAAGACTTCAAAATGCCTCTATCTAGTGAAATACTTATCGCATCTTCTCGATCTTTGTCTCATTAGAAAGAACGCAAAAAATACCTGTTAGGAAAGTTTCTTTCCAAAGGTTTTCAAAACCACTAATCGATATCCCTACCCTGAAGAAAGATACGGGCATTTGAAAATTTGGAAATATCCATTTTAAATTGGATTTATAAAAATCATCTGCAGGCGTGAAAGAAATTAAATAGCGTGAAATAAATTATAGATAACAAAAATGTATTGCAAATTTGATCTTGAACATAAACAAATAAAATTCTTGCTATTGCTTTTCCTGTAGCGGGATTTAAAACTTTTTTGGTGATTGATTCATTTTTCGTACTGCGCAAAATGTCGACTTTAATCTAATCGGAACTTTTATAGATACACGTTACTTGACATAAATTTTATTCTCAAGGTATACCGGGCGGAGCCGGGCCACGCAGTTAGTAATAAATAAAAATGGCAAAGCAGAAAGAAAATATGATATGCACATGTTTAAAGATTATTTTTTAATTGAAAATTAGCTTACTTTGACACACAACATTTTTTACCTAATGGACATTTATTTTACATAAAAAACTATTCACCACACACACACCGTCTTCTGGAACGAATCATGTACGGATAGCGAGATTCCCCCCTATTTGAAATAATCAGGAATTTCACTCAATTGAGAAGAACAACTAGTTTGTATTAGAAAATAGATCATGATAGCCAAGATAGATTGGCTCGTTTAGTGCCTAGATAGGCTCGTCAGAGAAAAACTTTGTGTAATGGCTTAGTACCTTATATTCTACTCTAAAACAAAAACAAGAGGCTTTATGCGATTTGTTTTCTTGTTTTCGTTTACAGTATCATATTTTTTTAACCGCTCAATGTAATTTACATTTAAAACAAATCATAAATTTGATGCTCTTTACGTACGCAAGAATTGGACAAAAAAAAAAAAACTCTTTGTTTCATACAAATGCAATGTGTTATTATTAATGACATTTTAGGTTGCTTTTCAAGAAAATTACTGTTTTTTAAATCTCTGAATTTCAAACAGAAGTAATGTATTTTTAAAAGAAATTTAACACACAAAAGATTTTTAAACATGTTGCATGTAAATGATCTACACTTCTTTTCTTTCTCGAATTAAAGATATAACAAGTTAATTATGAGCCGTTTGCAAAATTAACAAATTCAATTTAAAATTTAGAATTTGTAATAGTGCATCAATAGTGCAATTTTCGGAAGTTTATATTCTTTTTTAGTCTATTTGGGATTTTCGATGTTCTTTTGTATGAATTTGTAGATGTTTAAAAGCAAGCACAGATAATGAAGCAATACTGTGTAAAAAGCTGAAAACAATAAAGAAACTCAAGATTACGTATTGAAAATTTATTTCTTCATTATTTTACAATTTTATAAGCTTCGAATCAAACCCACGTTTTGATTGATTATAAATATTTGTACAACACAGCCTGACGTCATCCGTCTGTAAGATGAAATCTCTTTTCTCTCCTCCGAGTTATATAGCTCAAGAACTTTCGACTGAAGGAATTAAAAGCTCAACAACAAATGAACTTAGAAGAAAAGACACAATTTTTTATATAGTATATGTATATACATACATACATGCATATGAATACTTACATTACAAAATGTACTAATTTTCTTAACATTGTTTTAGTTCAAATGCAAAAGGATTTGTAGATTTAGTAATTGCCCAAAGGATTTTAAGCAGGAATTCGTGAAACAATACCTTTGTCAATGACTACAAGTAAACGTGTCAGAGTAGGGTTTCTTTTGAAGATTTTTTTTAACATGTACTGCGTTAGACTGTATAAAAATGTTGAACTTTTTTCTTCATTAATAAATTTAATAACTACCAAAACTTTTCAATTCAGTGCTTTAAAATATTAACATTTTTTCAGAAAACTATTTTTAAACGCGGTATAAATATACTGAATAAAACTTTTAAAAAGCAGTCGAATTTTACTTTTTCTAGTTACTTTTCATTTTTATGGGATGTTTTTTTTTTTTTTTTCAGTGGCAAAAGAAAATGAGTTTGTTCGCTATTTTAAAAACAAAATGGGAATAACACATATACCAAATTTATATTCACTTTCCTTACGTCACCTTTGCGTTTACATGCTGCTTTAATTTTTTTCAGCTTTTTTAAATCATTTTGTTCTTAAAAAGACATGTAAAACCCTAAGTTTTTTTATGCATGTCATTTTAAATAAGTACCAAAATGACTGATACTTAGTGCTTCTTTTTGAAGTCATTTTAGTTACTGGTAAACAAAGTAATATGTTCGAGAAAATTTAGGTTTATATTATTTCAAAATGCTACATCAACATTCATTTTAAGAAGCTGTAGAAATTTATAAGGGTATATTAAAGATCTTAGTTTATTTCTAAAATTGCAACATTTTATAATAAACTGAAAATCTCTGACATTAATATCTGAAAAAATGGTTTTTACTTGAACAAGTGCATTGTGAACATTATCGCACTATTTGCTCATTTGACCCAGTTTCCCCCAGTTTTGCCACAAAGTTCACAACTGATGATACTGTTAAATGATATATTGTACACAAACAAACATTAGTAATTTATCATAATGCAATTGAAAGTAAAAGGTCATTATTATACATAGTTTTATTCAAAAATATAGTTGTCTGTTTTTGATAACTGTTACATACATATTTATGCAAGCCGACCAGTGCAGTTCAAGTTTTAGTCTCTTTCATGAAATTTTAAATGGGAGTAAAAAAATAAGGAAAATTCATTTGTGATTGATATATGATATAAACTTAAATCTTAATTGGGTTTAAGCAACATGTGTGATTTTTTTTTTTCGCTCCGTAAAAATTATAAGCGATGTAATGAATTTTTTGCTTTTCAGCTGCCTTTAACGAATTTTACTTTTGCTTTAAATCATTAAAAAAAATGTGAAAAAAAATTATAAGCACATACATGAGAGACTTATTCAGTTTGTTATTTTACAGCGTTTATAATGATCTTATAATTACAAAATGTAAACTTTTAACACAAAAAAAAAGTCAAAAGCATTCATGTAAAATCACTGACAAATTTTCAATATCTAGTGAACTCTGTTTTTAATTAAAAAAGAACGGCTCCTTAGAATATAATATTGCAAATTAATTGCATTTTTCAAATAGAAAAAAACCCTACTACAGGATTTAACCGCAAAGTTCGTCGCTTTGTGTAGGTTTCCTTGAACGTAATTTTTTGAACATTTTAAAATTGATGCGTAATTTTAAATTTAAAAGAAAATATTTAAAATTCTCAAAATAATAATAATAATAATAATAAAGTTTAAAAAATGTGTACCAGATTCATAACTCAAAGAAATGTAATTATTTCGCAATATAATTAGAGTACACATTATATTTGACTTGCTTATTTTCGGGAAAAAGAGACGTTTTTGGCCACATGTTTAGCTTCACTAAAGCATAAAATTAGATAGACTATGAAACACGTGTTAAAAAACAAATAAAACAATCAAACACATTTTTGATCGAACAATGTTGAAGAATAAAATTAAACTAAAATACAAACATGACACACTTCAATCATTTCGCGACTAAATACAGAGATCCACAAAATAAACAATATATAAATATTCATGTTTATGTACAAACGGTGAAACAAAATGTTATACTAAAGATACTCTGGGCACCACTTTCCCACCAACACTGTTGGAGGTAGTGAAAGGTAATAAAATCTTTAACAAACTTTAAACAAATCTCTATGTCATGACGAGTCACAACGGGCAACTAGTTAATCCAACACGAGCGATGACTGTTCGCTCCTCAGGCACGTACAAGATTTCACCATAAAATCGAATCGGAAAATGTCACTTTCACCAGATTTCGCCCTTTTCTGGAGGAAGTCATCTTCGACGGCGCTGCTTGAAATTTACAGAGAATAAATCTTGATTCTCATCGCCAAAAAAGTAGCACAGGGTCGGAAAATAATCTTATTTTCAATCCGAAAAATAGCAAATACGCTACTGCAGGAAAAATTAAATGAAAGTGAGTTAAAACTAGAGTTCAATTGTGTTCATTTAAAAGAAGTCAAAAGTGCTAAATTTTTTCGATTATTTACATCTAACGACATATTTTGTGCTTCATAGGAACTTCTGAATTAGTTGCTTTTAAAATTACAAAGGAAAAATCCTCTAATAAAAGTAAATGATTAATTATTTCTAAGATGAGGTCATAAGGCAAAAATTAGCTTTTCTAAAAAATAAACGACGGTTATTCTTTAGTTTGAATATAGATTTATTTTAGCTGTTATTGTTAAAATAATTATGAAAAGAATTTAAAAATATATTTAACTCCTAATAATTATTTCATGTTTACTTGAAAAAACCTAATTGCTGAGATTTTTCCTGTTCTTTTATTCATATTCAGTACATTATTTTTAAGCTGCTACTTATTATCATTAAAATATGTTATACACGAATCTGAAAATTGTTTTTATTACAAAGTTTTAAATATATTTTTTTTTTATCTCAATGAACGTTTAAATTCTACTACATGTTTCAATGGATGACATAGATAATATCACTCAAGTGTTTTTATTAATGTAATTTAAAACAAAATACCGATTAAATGGTATAAAGTTTCAACCAATTTTGAAGCAGAAGTTCAAACTACTTTAACAAAAAAGTGTATAAACTTTCATTAAAGTTTAATTTGATTATGTAGTTCATTAATAATCGCAATTAAATTAGTGTCCAATACTCATTCCTTTTCGTTTCATTCTCTTAAATATTTTCATTCACTTTCGACAAATTTGTGCCCAAGCACAAAGGTGAAGAATAATTTTAAGAAGGAAACCTTCGTTAAACAATAAGTATCTAAAATCCACTTTGGAAAAAACGTAGTTAATGATATCCAAACTCTGTCGTAGCAAAAAATGTCATAATATTATCAAACAACAAAAAGTTGATCTTAAGACCAAAAAATTCAAACTCTTGCCTTTAAATTTACGAGTCTGCCTCAAAACTATATGGCACAAGCATCACTCTTGAAAAAAAAAAATACTCAAATGCCTTACTTTTGAAACTAATTTTGAACAATTTTTCATAATACTTAAGTTCCTCTTATTTGCATTTATGTTTTTAAATTTAGATTTTCCATATATTTATTTAAAGTGAACTGAAATAAGAAGTTTTATGTATACGAACTTAATTTCGCCAATGAATTAATAAAAAGATTTTACATCACAGATGGAGATTATCAAAGATCAATGCAATTGATTCAATTTTTCAGCTTTTGTTTTTCTCAACTTGCAAAATTAACTTTTTAATAAAAAGGAAATAAAAGTACTACTCATTTAAAATTTAATATGCATGATTTCTCACCCTCTTCACTATGTGGAACTGAAAGTGCTAAAGCTCGAATGATGAGAACCAGGATTTATTCCATTTATCTTCCCAGGGCACGCCAGATGATTAGTAAACAAGTGTCCATGAAATTGGTAAAAAAGAAAGTACGTTTCTTTATACTTTTTCTGCATTATAAGCGTAGAGAGAGATAAACTAACGGTTAAAAAGTTAGAACGTCGGTCTCTTCGAAAGGGAGTCCCGCGTAAAGTAAACTTGGGGAGTTTGGGGAAAATCCTCTCGTCCCCTCCTATCACATTGTCTTGTGTCTGTCTGTCTGTTCATCATCAGACTCTGACGTCTTCATCATCGTGGGAACATTCAGAGGAAATCCGACAGGGTTCGACTTCCTGATGTTCCAAGAAGTTTATTTCTGTAGAAAGAAAGAGGGAAATTATTAGATACACTGTGATTTTGTATAATTTTCTAGACCAAAACAGTTTTAGAACAATGAATACAAGTTGACCAGATAAAAATGGCCCAATGAAAAACAGTTAAAACTCGAAAACATTGGCATATGAATCGCTCACATTTTAGGAGAAAGCAATAATAACAAAAACATTTGGGATTCACGTGTTATCTTTTTTTCCTTCTTTGCAGGTGCATTCAAAATGTCAAATTATACCATTCCTGCACTGTTAAAAAATAACGTTGTTTTTACAGTATAATAAAGATAATTACATGTATATAGTAATAAACTGTAAAATTACTACTTTTACAGTACTAACCTGCAGAATTGCTAATTTTACAGTTTATTACCGTGCATTTTAGTTTTAAACTGGAACCTCTGCTTCCAGTATTATACAGTTTTTACAGTATAATGCAACTAAACTTTACGGCAGTAAACTGCAAAATTGCTATCTTTGCAGTAAGAACCTTTAAAATTGCTAGTTTTACAGTTTATTACTGTGCATTTTACAGTTTTAAATTGGAGTCTCGGCTGCCAGTTTTATACTGTCAAAACAACCGTTCATTTTTGGCAGTGTGGGCGTATATTATAATTGTGAAAACATTTTATGAAAGCAACAAACGCCCCGTTACCGTCATAAGAGCATTTGCAATAGGACTTCAAGTGTATTCCAACCCTGACCGAAAAGAATTTCACAATTAATTGAGAAAGTCAAGAGCACGGGAAGTGTTTACAACTTGAGCCACAGTGTCAGCCGAAGGGAAACTTTACCACAGCTAAAAATGAGAAAACATAATACACCTAAAAAAATTACAAGATGTGCAAATCAAATTTGGTTGTTAGTATTGATTATTCAAAATTGAATGATTTAGGTACAGTGGTTTTCAAATTCTTAGTTTCTTTCTACGGCGCATTTTTCTGCTCAAAATGCAACTGATCAAATGAATCGTTTATTTCAGAAACCACCCAAACGACAAAATTTCTATTTTAAGAAAACATAGTTTTCTTCACTTAAACTATTTACTTGTAATAGTGATTACAACAATAATTTCTGAAAGAAATATGTAAATATGTATATATTTCAGTTCAAAATATTGAAATCCTAATCGATTTTTTATAAATAACGGTAAAATACGTTTTCGAACTTTTAGTGTTTGTCGCTTGAGTGGTTTCTGAAATAAGCGATTCAAATACACTATGCACAAAACAGTGGACTATCTTAAGAAACTTAAGATTCTGAGTACATAATGTATAAAAAGTTCGAGATAGAACAATATGTCTCGGCAAAGTTATAGGGTCATTACTGAGCCAATATTTGGAAAAGTGCGAATTTGAAGTTGGAGTTTTCTGAAAAAAATTTTTTTTTTGCAAAAAAAAAAAACTAATATTGGATTTTAAGTCTAAATCGGGTCTAAATGCAAGAAAATAAAAGGGGGGAGGTCAAGGAAGTTATTTACCCCCTCCTTAGTTTACTCACTTTTAAGCCGTTACAGATCTGATGAATGTTACAGATCTGATGTTAATATGAGTTACATATTTGAGTTTATGCTTTCAGTCTTCGTTAACATCTCTAAATATGATATCATTTCCTTGCATTTTTAACATAGAATTAAGATAATTATATTAAAATATATATATTAGGCTAAAAAATCAAATTTTATTATAAAAAAGCATTTCTTGGAAATAAAAATGAGCGATTAGGTTTTTAGATAAAATAAATTATGTGATTACCAAATCCAAGCTAATAAAACATTTGTTTTGTTTTGAAACAACACACAACTTCAACTTTTTCAACGCACAACTCTGCTGCTTGCTTTTCTTTAATTAGTTGCAGGAAATTTAATTTCTTGATCAGAAATTCAAATTTAGCATGCTAGTTATTATCTAGATATTTAGCGAAGTTATGAGAAATTGAAGCACAAAAAAAATAAATAAATAAATAAATAAAATAATAATAATTAATTAACTTAATTTCTGCAGTGTCACTTTTTCTTATTTTACTAACTTCTATTGTAAGGTCACACAAACCACAAATGAAGCAATCGTACTAAAAACTCATTGTTTTTCATTTTTTAAGAACAAAAATATTCAATATATGGCTAAAACCTATGATTTTTGCTTTTTATAATGCTGAAACGTGTGAGTTAGTTCTGTATCATATTCGCTGTTTTTCAATGTTACCGCTCTGACTGTTACCGATCTGACAAACTGAAAAAGTTTTTTTTTTTTATTTCCGAGTCGATCGCACTAAACCAAAATCAAACACGTGGTTTTTTCACTTGTAATAAAGGACTATACTTATATATAAAATAATTTTTAAAATAATAAAAACTGCGCATTTTAGAGCGTGTTATCGATCTGATGACTCAAATGACACACATTTTATAAAATCACTTTAAAAAATCTTACACACAATTTTAGATGCAGAAATGCAAATTTTTAATTACGATTCGATAAAACATCCCACCAGGTACTCAGTATCACGTGGTATAGGTGCAGGAAATGATTTTGGGAGCCTAAACATAGATCGGAAGTTATTGTTACCACTCTGACGGCGGAGCTTGGGACACGTTTATTTCGCATCGGCTAGAAAATCAGAAATCTATTAAAACAAAAATGAAGTAAAATATTAACAAAGGGGTAAAAATAGAATCGTTTTTCGTGCAAGTGCGTTTTTTTGGGGGAAGTTAGAAAGTGCACATGACCTGTTTGTATGCTAACTTTTGCTACTGGGGACACGTTACCGATCTGATTTTTGATGTACAAAAACAATATTTTCTGAAGAAAAAAAACATTTCTGATGTTATTAGATGAAATGAAAGCAGAACCTTGTCTTCTTTCTGGGGAAAATTATTTTTTCAACTAGTTATTGAAATACTAGTGAAAATTCACTTGGGACTCAAATTGGCACTTTTCTAAATATTAGCTCTACTCCGAGTCTCAATCACTACACTCACAAAATGACGGAAAGATGACAGTTTACAGGAGACACGTCACTTCACTGTAACGTTAATGAAATATTTCTATTTCGATATTTAAATAATTTATATTGGCAAGTAACTGTTATATCTCACAAGATAAGCCTGTTACTGACCTAAAAGTTTTACTTAAATATTGTTCATACAAATTTTCAGTTTTTCATTTCTTGCATCTAAATGTTTTTAAATATTTCCAAACTTGTGCAGTTATTTGTTAGCTTAAGTTTATTTTAAAGTTCAAACACTCGTAAATTCAATATTTGATTCAAACGTTTCCTTCAATTTCAGGGTAAATTCTGTAATATATGATCATGAAGGTTAGTTTCCTAAAAGACAAAATATGTAAAATATAGTTATTTGTTGGGAATGACAATTAGTCGCTTATAAGCAAAACAGAAAAATAATTTTATTTTCTAAGATTACAAACACATTTTCGTGGAATAAAAACAAAATGGTACCATATAGTTCTTGATTAAAGTATATGTTATTATTTCAATTAGAAGGTGTTTTAAGTTTATCCTTGATGATCTTTAAATTGCCAATAATTATTTGCAAAATATGTAGCATTAAAATGATGCAATAGACTTAACTTGCTTAGGAAAAAAAGTATTAAATCTAGTTTCTTTATTCCCTAGGTGTCGTAATGCAACTCCAATATGCAAGACAAAAAAGCGTTAAATTTTGAAGAGTAAAAATACATTTTCGCTTAAGCAAATACAAAAATGTATTAGACAACTTTCTACTAAAGGAAATGCCATTATTGTAACTGAATTACATTCTCTTAGATGATTAAGATCTTTGAGCTAGGAGAAGTTTGCAGTAACTATGTTTGAAAACATTCTATAGTGTGGTTTAGACGATGATTAACCATATTAATCCCTACTGCTAACCAATCATGTGGAAGCTCTCTGCAAGGAAGGACAACACCGGGAGATGGAATTTGTCGGTAACACAAACTTGGAGTCTAATTACATTGCAGTTTGGCTCCGGTTGTGTGCGCGGACTGTGGAGAGCGCACTGAGCGAGCTAATCATTCCAGATAATTGTCTAGGAAGCACGTTTAATAAACTCGAGTCCATAGCACTGACTCACGCAAAGAAACTAGTTAAGCATCAATATAAATTGCAAAACATTTAAAAGCGAAAAAAATTAACTTTAATTAAAACTGTTAAAAGTAATAAACCTAATGAACAATGAAGATTTGTCCAAGTACCAATTATTACGATGTTTCTAATACATGAAATGCTAACAATGATGCATTTACATCGATAAACAATGAGTTAAGGGTTGGACTTAGATCCCCTAAATCTCACAGCTTTTTGCATTGGTAAAAGCAGCAAATAACAGCAAAACTGATCTGCAATTTCATTGAAATATTTTGAATTCGTGAGATATAATGAACTAAACAATATATGCTTAAAATATTAAGAAAATGGCATAAGGCCATTAATCGAATATGCCATGTGGTTACTCTCGTATATTTGCTGGTATTTTAGTATTGTAGAGTTTACTACTTAATATTAGATCTATAGAAAGTGCACACTAAAGACTCCTGTTGCCTAAATTATTTCTAGCAGCAAAATCCTATACTCATAAAAGGGGTGTCTAGCAATACCCCAATAAAGTTACCATGCGCTATACGAATAAAACTATCTACGGCCCTACCTGTTGGCAAAACTTCGAGTTGGTTTTCTTATCTCAGAAACGGTACTAAATACAGGAAAAGAGTCAACTAAAAATGTGACGCATCATCAAAATACGAAAAAAAGACATATTTTCTACATTAATGAAAGTTATAAATGTAAAATAAGATTCAGGAACTCATCATTGGATATCGTGGTTGCGTAGAAAGGCCAACGCGTTCACCTGGTTTGAGCCTTGGACTTCGTTTGGTAATGATGCATCATAAGGCGAATGTGTTATATGCAACCCATTATACCAACATTCAAAAAACTTTGAAATTTTACGATGCGTGCTTATGATGCGTGTGTTACCCGGCGTGCTATACAATGTGTAGCGGAAAGTTCAGAGCTCTAGATGCGTATTTTTACTGAAATAAGCAATTTTGAGCATTACAGATGGATGAGCCTCGTTAGACAAGTGAAGTTTTGTGAAACGAGTTTAGCGAATTATTTTCATTTTGTCAATTTCGTGCACAAGATTTTTTTGTAATAAGTTGATGTTGCTGAAAGCTTTATTAACTTTTTCCCCGTTAGCCATACCGTTTTTAAGATAAGAACGCAGCATTGAGTTTTCCGCCGAGTGGTGCTGTAAGCGGAGTCATTACGTAGCGCATGGCAATTTATCTGCACATAGATCTCAGTTCTGTGGATATTATATATGAATTATTTTATTTATGTCTTGCCGTTTAGGAATTATTAAGATGACAATGAACTTTATCAAACTCACTGTACTTAGGGTTGTGAGGTTTTTTCTGGTATTTTGTTTAGTTACTAGTATAAAAGTTGTCTGTTTTTTTCTGTACATCGCAATTGCTTGTACTTTTTTCGTTTTGCCTAAAGCTATAAAATATTTTAAAAACGATAAACTAAAGCAGTGATAGTTTCCAATTCCACTACTTCCAAAAAAAAAAAAAAAATCAACGAATTAACATGCAGCAACCAAGTACTGCAAGCCATCAATGTGCTATGTAAACCCAACGCAAATCAGTTTTGATACATGGGCGATTCTCTGTAAACTCGTAATTGGCTGTCCGGGCCGAGTATTTTAAACATATTTAAGTGTAATAAAGTAATTATCGCTCTTAATACAAGTAAAGTATTAAAACTCTCTGGCCTAATTGTATTTGGAGAGATAAGTTTTTTTTCTAGAAATCATCTAAGCACCAAAAACACAGTTCCCTAGCTGTCGCAATACAATAGTTTAACACTTAGGGCCATGCTCCACATCGACGTAAAGCAGAAAAGATAGGCAGAAGCGTAAAATGGATTCAATGGTATTCCTATGGAAAGTACCCGGATTTTCGGTTTCTGCCTTCAGTTTCGGTCGCGTTTTACGCTGATGTGGAGCATGGCCCTTAAAGGCAATATTTCAAAACACCTATTAGCACTACATAAACTTGGCAATTAGTATCTAAAAATAGAATAATGAAACTATCTTTTTTATGAAATTAGGTCTAATTACGAATTTCTAAAACTTAGAATTGTCATGTAAATTCTGTCCGGTGATTTTTTAAACAGTCCCCTGCCACAAATTCAAGGCTATAGTAGAAAAAATCTGTTACTCTTTCAAAATGTTTTTTGTCATGAAGTTTAAAGCAATCAGTGTGAATTTGCCGAAATTGCTGAGAACGGTGTTGAAACGATACTTCGTTTTGTTTGAGACCAACATTTGTAATGAAAGTATGCATGAGGGTCGTTGGGAAAAGTCCTCTGGGAAGTGATTTTATTAATGTCAAATAGTTTAATAATGAAACATATTAGTTATTACGTCCACGATTTGTGGCTAAATTTGTAGGTAGTCTCGTAACTAATTATGCTCCAGTAGTTTTGTAGAAATTACGCAACAAAGAGCAAAAACACAGTCACTTGGCACAGTCCACTAGGCAGGGGACTTACCTTCTATCATGATTTATCAGAAAAACACAAACTTCAATTGGCCCTCTTTCAAACCAAAGTAATAGATTCATTTTCTGAGCAAAAGTATCTAATATCTTTAAACGAGCAATTCTTGTACATATATATATATACTAGCAGTACCCGCACGGCGATGGCAGTGCAATAAATGCAAAGGACGTTAACTAAATAAAGTTTAGCTCACTCTTAAGACTTTTCTCTTTTCGTGCGTGTGTGTGTGTGTGACGAACTTATTTATTTTTAGCGAAATTTTTACGTTTCAATGGAACTGTAGTGCCAAGATTTTCGAAAACTCTCTAAGAACGCAAGAATACTGCCCTTGAAATTTAATATAATTCACCGATGTAACCGTAATTTCAATGTAAAATTGGTCGCTGAATCTAAATGTGTTAGCATAGGGAACCGATTGTATCAGGTAGCTCAGACACAACCATTCTTCCATGATTTTAATGTGAACATTAAAAAGGAAAGAAATATAATGTCTTTCACACCATCTCTTTGAAGTGATTACAACCTAATAGTGATCCTCAAAAAAGCAAGATTTCAGTGGCTGGGAGTTTTGGTTAATTTAACGATTGTTGCCAAACTTTACGACGCCAAATACGAAGAGTAAAGCCTTGGTTTCCTAGAACGTCGCTGACGCCGGGCGCGACTGCACGCTGGAATCAGAACCAGTTTGATTGGAGCGTGACATGAAGCGACGTCAATCTGCGGCTCAGGCGCATGCGCAGAAGGCGGCGGCGTCTGTCGCCTCGCCAGTGATCGACGATTTCACTCATAGGAAACCGGGCCTTAAGGGCCCTGCTCCACATCAGCGTAAAACGCGACCGAAACTGAAGGCAGAAACCGAAAATCCGGGTACTTTCCATAGGAACACTATTTGCTCCATTTTACGCTTCTGCTTTATTTTTCTGCTTTACGTCAATGTGGAGCAGGGCCCTAAGGGCCCTGCTCCACATCAGCGTAAAACGCGACCGAAACCGAAAATCCGGGTTCTTTTTATAGGAACCCCATGTAATCCATTTTACGTTTCTGCTTTATTTTTCTGCTTTACGTCAACGTGGAGCATTTTTGGTGTTACCGAAAATGTCAGAATGGAACTATTATTGTTAAAAATTTTGTGATGGCGGCATTAAATACATGTTTTGAGCATGCAATAAAATACGCTTTAGACTGCAAACAACTAACTGTTCCTTCCCAGAGTGTTTTCTTTTTCTTTGATTTGGAGAAAGTAGTGTTTCACTGGCTGGGAGGTTTGGTAAATATCCCTATTGTTGCCAAACTTTACCACGCCAAATATGAAGAGTAACTGAATAGCCATCACTAAATTTTTAAAAATAATAGTTCCATTCTGATATTTTCGGTAACACCAAATTTTGAGGAACTCAACTGAACGACCATTATCACTCAGCTGTATAATAAATTTCATTCAATTATGACGATTCCTTCATGGTGTTGCAATTTTCACAAACATGAGTTTATATATATATATATATATATATATATATATATATATATATATATATATATATATATATATATATATATATATATATATATATATATATATATATATATATTTATATATATATATATATATATATATATATATATATATATATATATATATATATATATATATATATATATATATATATATATATATATATATGCACATAATTTGTAAAATTAAAAAAAAAATCATAACTGTTAATGGAACTACTTAAAAGTTTTCAAACATGGTTAATTCACAAATGTAAATTAGTTTACGTCTAATTACAGAATTGTTGAAACGAAACAAACGCAGTACATTTTTGAATTTTAGTCTATGACGAAACTAAATATTGTATGCACAATACAATCCATAAGTTTGAATAAATTTTAAAGCAAATGACGAGTAGATAAATGATGATACTGGAAACTGAAAAAGCTTCTGTAAGCAAATAAGAACCTTTTTATCGTAATTTATTGAAATCAAATTTCACGCATTAAAATACGGTTTTTTAAAGATAAAATAGAAAGTCTCAGATGGAATTAAAGAAATGAGTTCTTCTAATCTCATTTTTTGGAAACTAAATATTCCCTTAAGCGTATAAAAACATGTCGAGGATAAAATAATTTAGCAGCTACTTAAGATTTCACATGAAACACTTTGAAGGTAAACAGGGTTTACAAGTTTAAAACATTTATCCAGCTTACAATTCAAACCATAAGAACTTAGTTTCCTCCTAACAGCTAGTGTTATTGGAAGCAGTAAAAATTTAATTCCGATAAAAAATAATTTTTAAACACTTCTTAAGAAATATGTTGGGATTTATTTTATTTTTGTAAATGAAAGTAATTGCTTTTTTGTCTTTTTTCTTTTCAATTTTAAATTTTACAAATGCAAAATAAACAAAAAACTCTGTCAAGAACTAGACAAACCTACTTTCCTGTTTACGTCATCAAAAATTATTTAGGGGGACAGGTTGTTTGATCGGTTTAAATTTGATCGAAAAATCGTTTAAATCGAAGGACAATACGACGATATCGAATCTCGACGATGAGGTGTCATCGTCGAGATCTTATGAACAAAAAAAAGTTTGACTAAGCGGACCGTTCACTCAAAAGTTATTGAGGGAAGGGGGAGGGGTTTAAACGGTTCCAATTTGTACGAAAAATTGTTCAAATAGAAAAGCCAAACACGGGAATGTGTGTGAGGTGCTGTCTCTAATATTTTTCAAACAAAAAACAGCATCGAAATCGGTCTGTTCATTCAAAAGTTGGATTGCTAAAAATTAAAAAGGAAAGATAAATGGAGAAATTAATTAAAATATTATAGCTCATCTATATTGTTTTGATTCCTCTTTATCTTGCTTTCTCGAAAAAGTTTTTTTAAAAAGGAAAAACTAAATACTTGAAAGAAAGTTTAATGTAGTGTTAAAATATCACTGCAAAAGCAGAAAAAATAGCAACCAGCAATACATACTACATAAAAATTAATATATTAATTCTTCCCAAACTCATGCTTGTATTAAATTATCCTTGTTAAAAGAGTGTCTATATTATACTTCGAGATAAAAGATTATTTGTGTATATATTTCTGAAGTGTTAGGTATTTTTGATATCATTGAACGTTAGAAAGTAAAAGTAATTACCGGCTAATAGATAATTTGAAACTTCTTTAGAAAATTTTCTAATGAATAAAGCTTAGACCGCTAATATATATTCATTAAAATGTCGAGTATTCTTTATTAGCTTTGGCAAAAAATATTAGAATAACTTTCGAATCATCAAAGGGAGCAGTTTTAATTACATCTTCACTTTTTGCAGAACCAAATTTTAATATTCTGCGTATAGTAAAGCTAATCGTATAGAGAGCCATCTAAGTAGTCTTTATCAAGCCAACTTTAATATGTTCCGCCCAATTAGAAAAGAGAAGATAAGGCCAGGTTCTCCTCTTGTCGTGTTGCCATATTGTCTTTAATAAAAAGTGAACGAGCTTTTATGCTTTGTCCCCACTGAAGTCGAGGAGAGAGAATGAACTGTGATTAGCAATGCAGGCGGCCGAAGAGACGTCCATCTAAAAACACTTAGCAGGCTCAGCCTCTCGTTTCATGTTTATTCAAGGCAGACAAATGTTGCCCCTTGCTATCGATCCTGCCACGAGATGGCGCTGAAGTCTGCACATCGATTAGCTCTTCCCGAGAAATTGGAAAGCAGTTGGGTATTAAAGGTAAGAAAATTACTCAAGCTGGACGTGGACAGTTTTTATGTGAATTTTAGTTTAAACTATAATGCTCTTTTGTGCTATCTTCTACTCTCTAGCTATTCGTACGATCGTCAAAATATACTATGGTACAAAATATTTTGATGAACACTTTATTTATGAGTTACTATAAACAAACTGTAAACTCACAAAAGGAAAATTAGCTGCCCAAAACACGACGTTAAATGTCAAAAGGGCGTTTTAGAATTTTTCAAAAGTTAAGAGTTGAGTCATTTCTGCTGATAGTTTTTTCTGAGTAGTTTTGTAGAGTCTGAATTCATAATGCTATGAGTCAGAGATTTCAAATTAATAATAATTAAATAAATTGTGCTACTATAAGAAATTATTTTCCTTTTAAATTATCTTTCATGTCGATCTTATTACAATAAAAAATTGCCATGACTGCACATACATTACTCTATGTGTAACAATTAACTAAAGACTTGCTTACACCTTTTTAGTCTAATTTTCACCAATATATTTTTAGTTTTTAAGGTGATTTTATATCGTTTAGGATTAGCATTAGTAAAAGATGATTTCAAAAAACCAAGAATTATACCAGACTCTAAAAACAGTGATTGCACTATCAAAATACTATTTATGAAAATTTGCTTAGTACTACCAATGCATAACTTCACGATAATAAGCCTGAAGTACAGTTTAAATGTCTTGAATCACAGCCAAGACACGCATTTTAAAAACTGTTTACTCAGATAGCTACGCTGAGTAACCAAAAAAATACTTATCCTAACACTGCCACTTTTACAGATGTAAGTTCACAATTTTAAAACTATTTTTACAAAGTTTGAATAGATTAAAAGAAAAATGTAAAGCATTTTTTGTTAGCATACAGATTGAAGCATATTTAGTCGCATTGAATTATAGATTTACTCAACATATTATATAGCCTATAAATTTAGACAATATTATTCATTCCAACTAAAATAAAAATAACAAGTAAACAGTTATTTTTTTAACTTCAATTGCAAAGAAAAATTCTGTTAAGCACAAATTGTGAAAAACATTACATACATGTGCTTTAAATTTAATTATTTTTTTAATATGTTTAATCAGCCGTCAACAAGAATTATTCTTGAGTAACGAAGTTCGAAAGGTTTTTGTGCTGAAATAGATTCTTTCTGGAGAGAAACACATTTATATTTTGTTTTAACTAATATTTAAATTGTGCTTTACTGCATAAGTTGTCTACAATTATTTTTCCTACCAAGGAAAATATTTACTTTTTTTTCCATTCTTCAAAAAAAAAAAAGAAAAGAAAAAATGAACCTCGTTTGAAAAAATTTCTTCTTCATTATTTTGAGCTTCCTAAAAACGGAGCTGATGACAATGGAAACTGGTGAATAAAATTTAAAAATTGTCCGAATAAAATTTAAAAATGCACTCCAAATCAACTTAACTTCAATGATGACTGCTACAAATAACGAACAATTGGTTGAAGGTGTTATCGTGGATTTAACGTAATAAACAGAAAGAATAATTCAATTAACACAAACTCACTGCGATACTTAAAGTTTAAAACCATGAAAATACCCTTGTGAAACTAAATTACAATTGGAAAAATACGCTGAAAATATTAAGTGTTTATGACAAGTTTTACATAACTTAACCGCCAGTAATAATATTTTTAAGAGACAAAAAATAATCGTTCACACACATGGTTAAAACAAATTGTGTCTTTTTAAATCTTAGACCGGATGAGATGATACTGGAAAACTAGTAAGTATTTTTTTTAAGTGTGCAGTTTTCTAAAATGAATAATGTAACGTTACGTTATTAAATCGTAATAAAAAGTTTACGTATTCTAATTAAATATTTTTAAAAGTTAAAATTTGTTTGTGGAAAACTCTAACGAGGGAAAATGCAAAATACTACAAAATTGAAGCTACAAAATCAATGTCAATACATTATTACGGGTGGGACAATTGTAGCTATTTATTGTAGCTATACAATTGTAGCTATATTTGCTGTGTAATCCAAAAATTAAAGCGTTATTCTTTAATTTTCATAAATCTCAGTAAGTATATAAGTCCATTATGTATCTTAATACATTAGTATCAACTGTCAAAAAACATATATGCATCAAAAAATAGTAATTCGAGTGATGTGACGTACAAAATCAACCTGCAACACCGAGCAAATCATATAATTTTCTTTTGTATTTTTTTTTATTATTATTTTCTTTTTTAGGAATTTAATACTTTGTATTAAGATACATAATATCGTGGGGTTACAAGTGAAACGCACTAAGTCAAAAATAGTCATTTTCAGATTTTTAGTTTATCTTACACACAAAAATGAACTGTTTCTACTGGTGAAACCCACTAAGTCATATCGTTATTACGCAATGCTATATACTAGTGAAAGACACTAAGTCGCATAATTAATGATAATTATTGATCAGCGTTTCTCAAAATCATATTTTTTGACTTACTGCGTGTCACTTGTAAACCCACGATATCTGAATGTATTCCAGTATAAAAAAAATACGAAAAGACAAAAATTAAAATTTCTGTAGTTTTGTAAATAAATGAAAAAATCACACCCACAGCAGTAGATTGGGGATTTTACTTTTCATTAACCCATTAATGCCTGGCTTTTTTTTCCAAAGATATTTTGAATACTGGTTACAAACAGTGTTTAATGGACAGGAAAAATATTTAAAAAATATTGTGTAAAAAATAAATTTTTTATTAATTAAAGAAAAATCGTCCCTTAAAAGTTACGATAGACCCCAGAGGGTACATACTTTTTTTAATAAATTTTTTTTCTGCCTACGATATAATATTTAAAAAGACATTTTATAAGAAGACATAAAATCAGCAATTAACATAAACTGGGAAGCTGGGAATCACTTTGAAAACTTGGCTTTTTTTCTTGAGATTGTGAACGATGTCCTTTTTGATTAAGATCATATTAAAACTGCTGCAGAACGCACATTACAATGGTTATGTGATGCAATCTGTTAATAACGAATTGAAAAAATACCAAGGTACTAATTGAACACTATTATTTGGTTAAAATGTTCATTTTGGGGAAATTCAGACCCTTTTTTGGACCGTCCCTAAAAAGGGACGCTAGGCATTAATGGGTTAAAAACAACAGAAACATAAAGAAATTTTTCTTACCTGGAAATGTTAAGATAATAAGGAGGTGGTGATGAGAAGAATGACTACTATTAAGAACAGATATTCTTCTCTGGGGCGCCACGTGCTCGATATTAAACCTGTAAAGGACAAAATATTGATATCAGTAACAGCCCTGGAGCCGTAGTGGCGAGCATTGTTTTCCTTTCAGTGCTTTTATGAAATTCAATTAACTGAGGTAATCTGAGTGAGGCCATGAATGCATTAATAATTTTCCGAGAATTAATAATAGTTACAATTTCCTTTGGGGCATAATGGGATGAAAAGGAATGTGAGATTTTCATTAGCGAGCGGTTTGCATTAATTGGATTGATAAAATATGAAACAGAATACTTAAAGCACATTAAGCTTTTACGTTCGGGAGAGTACTCTCTTTATTTCTTTTGAGTGATTAATTATTACAAATACTATTTTACATCCGTTCGTGTGATTTGAATATCTTTGCTTGCATAGTAATCAAGAATTGATACAATTTTGTGGATAAATTAGGCTTGGTTAAAGTTTGAAATGATGTTTCATTAAATTATCTTTAAATGTTGATGTTCAAGCTGATCTCAATTAAATGAAGCTTAAAATTAGAAGAATAAAATATCCATTACTTTTAAATTGATCCCAATTTTTCTGAATTGAATTTTTAACATATAAATAAATGCACTAAATGTGTCTGAAAGCAAAATAATACGGTCAAATCGTTTGTTACAAATTTAAGTAAAAAGTAAGTATTAAGTAAAAGGTATGTTATTTTTACATTAGATAATAGAAAAATTAACCATACAATATGAAGTTGAGTCATTGGATTACACATATCACATGATACATTAAAATATAATTCTAACTTTGCTGTATGGACACAACATTAGTCCAGCACGAAAGGAGCCTACTTTCTTGTATACCAACAACAATTATTTTCAACATCAGCTGAACAATTCTATAAATTTTCGGGGTCTATAAAAATACTAGGGTGAAATCCCGTTGTAACAAATACTAATAGAATGGGATATTCGTTTGAGCGAATTGCAGTTTCACTCCCAATTTATTTGCCCATTACATAACTTGAACTCCTTTACAACAAAGTTCCCATTACAACAAACAAATTTGACATCCTTAAAACGTCGTTGTCACGGGATTTCACTGTATTGCCATTTTAAATGTCAAAATAAAGTTCTAAAAAACAGAACAGTCCCATGTTATGCAAAACAAAAGCAATTAGTAACTGTAAAACAATACTCCCTCATTCTTTCAAATAGTTTATCTCTTTGTGTCAACTAAGTTTTGATTATTATTGATTTCTTAAACTGAATGTATTTGAGCACTTCTTTTCAAATAAATTTTAAATTAAACGCCTTAAATTCTTTTGCGAGAACTTCTGGTACTGTTTCCTTTCTTTCTTACTTTTCATAATTTCTTAAAAAATACAATAATAAAGATTGAAAAAAATACCTTTTTGCACGTTCTTGGTCCGAATATTTTTCAAAAAAACTTTTTAAAATTTAAATACAATTCAGCTTCCTCCGCAGAGCTTAAGGGTAAATTTGTCAATAGTGTTAAACAAAAAGTTGTATGAATCACATCTTAAAACGTGAAAAACGAATGTTTCGGTAAAGGTGAAAAGATGTTTTGTTAGAGACAAAGTATTCTCTAAAACGGCTTAACTAGGTCCTGATTACTGAAGGTCTAGATCTACTACGTCTAGATCATGTGACACGTATTTGCGCAATTACTTTACTTCATTATTTCACTTATTTAACTTTTACATAGGCATACAATATATTGCTTATTCAATCATTTATTTCATTTCTTTCTTTATTTATTTATTAGTTATTCTTTTGTTTTTATTAATATTACTGTCTTTCACTTCTTGGATATATTTTGTGCTTAGAAAGTTTCAAGAGAGATACTAAGCTAAATCCCTTTTTTCTATTTACTTATAGTAGTATTCATTAAATTTCTGATATTTTTATTGTTATTACTTTGTGATGATTTAATACGGGAAGTAGTTAAACAAGGTAATTTTTACTGCTAGTTTATTTTGAACCCTACAGTCAATTACATTTAGAATAACTTTTGTCACAAAACTTTAATTAATGTTCCTTTAAATTTAAAACTTTCCTTTACTCCCTAAAAAAATATTTGAAATTCGAGCATTGTCGTATGTCGAGGGAAAAAATAACCACATTTCGCTAGAATGAACATTTAGCGTAAATTAATTTAAAGTTTATTAACATGTGTAGCGTATTTGTATTACATAGTTTACAAGACGTTTGCTCAAAATTTGGTGAATAATAGAGAAGCACGAAAGGAGCAAGAATTGCTCCAACTACCCATTTTCCATAAATGTGCTAACTAGTTCATGTTACCGTGCCATAAAATTCCTTTAACAAGTCTTTAATACTGTTAGCAATACCTTAGGTATTGTAAGAAATTGAACAGATTATTTAATAGTATGCGTGTATCAATACTGTCTTGTTATCTTTTTTGATTAATGGATCGTTGAAGAAAAATGTACAGAAAACCTCAGTTTTGAGTTTCAAAGAAAAAAGAAAAAAAAGAACCAATATGACTTGCTGACCCTGTACAGAAAAGGAGAAAAATCGAAAAGCACATTTTGACTGTATTACAACTCAATCAGTATGAAATATATCAAATTTAAAAGGAAAAAGGATATTAAGGATATATTTTTAAAAAAAAAAAGGTTAATTTCAAACCAAAATATACATCAACTTTTCAAATAACGTTTTTGCAGTCAATATTACACACATTTACCCTAATGTTTAAACGCTAAAATCAGTATTTAAACATGTGTGGAGGATCGGCACCATGTTTAACTGTTTTTACAATTACATTTTTTTTTTTTTTCAAAAATTCTAGATTTTTGACCTTCACCAAAAATTACAACAAGTTCAGTAAATAAGAAGCGGCAAAACTATTAAATTTTATCATTTCAATTTGCTATGAATATTTAAAAAAAATTTGTAAGGTGTGTCAGAAAGATAGAAAATTTTCCAAATACTTATTGTAGTTTCAGACATCATATTTAGAGATAATTTTATCGGGTATGGAACCTTCTGTAAGGTTTTAGTTTTAATTTCCCTAACATACTTATTTATTTGTAAAAATGCTTTTCGAAACTGAAAAGCTTTCTTTTGCGTTTTCTTTTTTTTTCTTTTTTTTTAAAAATGTTTAGTAAAACTAAAATTTACAAACAGACGAAAAAAGAAATAATTTTACGGTAAACGAGCAATAGGGTCAGGTGGGGGAAAATGGGTCACGTTTATTAGAAAAATCTTTTAAAAATGTACACATTATATTTTCTTTCTGCGTTGCCACTTTTGTGTATTATTGACACCAAGCAACATTTTATATTCAAAATAAGGTGTAAACTTTGAAATTACAGATACTAGCGATTAAGTGTTTTTCTTAAAATAAGCTTGGTTTTGTTTATCATAAAAACTTTTGATTTATGGAAAATTAAATTAAAATACACATTAAGTTTTTAACCTACTGCATAGAGCATATTTTCAGGAATAACTTTCTAAAATGGTGAAGAAAAAACAGCAAAAATGAATTTTTTATAGTGTTAAAACAAGCGTAAGGTAAAATGGGTCATTTTTCGCTTTAAGTTAGGCTTAGCATATAATACAGAGCTAATCATATTCTTTGCTAATTAACTCATGTTTTTGTGTCATGTATGTACATACTAATTCAAAACAAATAATATATTGCTTGGTCATTCTTTTGATACACAAATATATGAACTTATAGCGCAAAATAATTAGGGTGAGTTCTGGTAAGTGCGTACCCTTTTTTGCAAAGTTCATGTTCTCAGGGATGCTGCTCTGTTGAAAAATCTTGTACACTCACAATTTTTTTTTAGTTTTTTTTCCTTTCCAAATCCTTTACTAAGATGTTCAAGCATATAATATGTCAAATAAACCATAAGCATAGGTTTTGTGACCTGGTTTATGACACCTATTCTATAGTACGCACTTTCCCTACCTAGCGGGGTAAGTGCGTCCACCTTAAATTATGTGAATATGAACAGTAACAAACTTCTGGCACATATTAAATATGTTAGGATAATTCCTAATATTGGGATAATTCCTAATGCTAGAGATCAGCACTTGCTTGCATGGATGAAACGCGATCAGTGATATTCCACGTGTCTTGCGAACAACTGTGATTTGAAGATTGAGAGAGTTGTGTCTGTGATTCTTCCTCTGTCCTTTTAATAAGACCAAGTGAGCAAATGTGAGTTGTTTTTATTTAGTCATAATCACTCATAGTCTACATAGTTCATTTTGGTTTAATACATTAATCAGTCTGTGTTTAAGCCAGGGTTCGCACTTACCCCTTCTTAAATGTAAGATGAGACATGTGCGTCCAATAGCTTTGTTGTAAGTGCGTACCCCTGTGATTTTCTTTAGTTCTATTTGTATAGTAGACCGTTAGGTGACCTGAGTGAACAATTCGTTTTTTTTTTTTTTTTAAATAAATACGGTTTTAAAATATTTTTCTTGTTACAATCAGCAGCAGTAAGAAAAAACACAAAATAAAGCGCAAAAGAAAGAGAATAATTGATCATGATGTGATACTTGTACTTTTTTTTTTTTCTTGTACATTCAAATAGTTTTTCACAAGGTGTTCTTTAATTTTCTTAAATATAATTTATTCATTACTCCACCTTCGTTTTTTGAATCAGTTGGTTCCTTATTTAGTGTTTCATTTAATTTCATTGCTTCATTTGTCATTCTGGTTTAAATTAAGTATAGCTCATGATCGCTATTTAAACGAAAAATTTACTGACTGATATCTAAAAGCCAATATATTTCAGAAGTAATGAATAAAATGGAAATCTTATGCCGCATTCACTGTTAATATAAATACTTGATGGAAATGACGTCGGATTTATAATCGGTTTATAAAAGAGTTATAAGCCAAATTAAAGGTGAATTACGAGAGTCGGATTTTCCACGTAATGGTACACACTTGCCTCATCATAATGGTATGTACTTGCTTCGCATAATAGTACGCATATGCCTCATGATAGTGGTACGCACTTGCCCCATCATAATGGTACGCACTTACCCCTACCTTACTTTAAAGAAAGGGAAGGTGCGTACCGTCATATAAACAAATTTTAGTTAGAGTATTTGATCAAAATACCCCGTGTATGTTATTAGTAGCTATTACTTAAAGGAAACAATTTGCATTTCTTGACTTCAATTGCTTGGTATGACTACAAGAGAAACTGAAACAAAACCTTCTCAATTTTTACTTAAGAGTTTTTTTGAAGACATTTAAGTTATCCCTGATTGTGTTTCGTCTATTGAATCCAGGCCTGAATTCTACCTATTGAAATTATCATTAGACAGTTATCTAACATAGTCGATGTGTTGCAGAAGCCATTTCAAGACAGTGTTCATATAATTCCCAGTGGACGCACTTACCCCGTGGACGCACTTACCAGAACTCACCCTATATTAAATCAAAACTCCAAAACTAAGAGCACAGCTTTTGCTCGATGAACTTCCTTCAAGAAATGTTGTTAGGGAGTGAAGCAAGAGTACCTTATTTTCCCTAAAGAGAGACGCCAGGGCAACCAAATCATAGAAAAGCATTCTATAGAGCTGAATTCAAATAATGTAGTTAAATTAACGGAATCAACATTTAAGATCTCAACAACAAGTGAGGCTGTTTCTTCGGTATTAGAACAAGCGAGTCAAGCATGTTTTTATTTTTATGCATATTAAAACTTCTATTATAAGTACACTCTCACCGAAACCAATAACCAAAATGGTAAAGGAGAAACTTTAAAAGTCACCAAAAGAGAAAACTACACACATGCAGGAAGAAACTTTTGAAATTTTAACAAGCTTGACAATATTGAAAAGATTGCAATCTGAAAACGCCTAAAGCGATAAAAAAAATCAATTAAACTGACACACAGATGCAAAACTAAATAAATAATAAATAAACCTTTTCTTTAAAAGAAATTCATAACTGAATCTAACGTATTGATAGCAACCTTTAAAAGTTGGAAAGTGGGAACAAGTTACGTCTTTTGAGGAAAATGTCAAAAAAGTATATTTTCATGCCATCATTCTTTCCCACAATGTAGAATAACGTGCAATGAAACTTAAAAATATAGTGAAAGTTTTTTGTTCCCGGAGAGTGATGACGTTTGGAAGTATGATGCATCTTAAACAGTGCTAGACATTCATGGCCCTGAACATCAGAAGGGGGGTGGGAGGAGAAAGTGCCATGCACAGATTGCAAGAAAAATTAGAAAGCATACCTATTCAGCATACTTTTAATTGTTGTTTATTGTTACAAATTAACTGTGATAAAAAGCACAATAATCAGAAACGCAAAGAAACGATTTGTATTTAAAAAACGCGTTTCTGAACTGAACAGAAATTAAGACATCATAAAATTCCGTCGAAATTCCAAAATTCCTACCTACCCAGTAAAACAGGGTGTGTGGAAAAAGAGAAAAACCTCAGAATTCTCTAAGAGGGAAAGAACTCAAGCACAGGAAATTCCACCACCAAATGTTTTGAATTTTTATGGTTCTGAATTATTCCCGCACACAACAATAGATGGCGCCGGATATTGATTTTTGTTTGTGTTTTCTTTATCCCGTCCGTGGACTCCACCATCTTGTTCCCCGAGACAATGGTGAGGTGCATGCAGAGGATCTCATAAGACGTTTGGTTTCGGACAATACGTCATGGGAATGATGAATTCTCTTCCATGGGATTTTTTTGCCAGGCTCTTTATAATTCATGGAGGACACAAGGCAGTTTAGTGTAATGACAATATATTATGGCATTAATGTGGCCTGCATTGTTGGAGTTTCTTAAGTATAGGAACGGTTTTGCAATATAAACGGAAGATTTAACAATTTTCCGTTGCTAATATATTTCTTAGATGAAAAATAAGAGTACATTAGCTTCTTAGCCTGCAGAAGTAAATTTGATATAAATACGCTATTTAATCCAAAACGATGTCACTTTTTTGATGAAAACGATCCAATCCCATTAAGTGCCTATTTGACACTGAAAAAGTTAGATAAATAACATTGTCTGTACAATACATATATATACGTTTTTGCCTTTTGGACTTTTCTTTTTTTTTTTTTAATTTGTACGTTCTAGTCCAGAAATATCGCTGGCACGAGACATAGAAGACGACATTTCAGCCCGTAATTTTAACGGGAACGATGGAAAGTCATTACATTTTTGTATGTTTTCAAAGTAAAAAATACATTATGTTTTCGCAACGTTAAATAGATCGAAATTGAAAGTGCGTTATTCTTTGTAGACTTTTTTTGAAGTTTTGGCAACGTAAAAAAATCCAAGGCAATGTATTCTTTTCCTAAAAGAAAAAGTAGCAAACTATTTTGTTTGTAGTATAAAGTAATTATTTTGACACTTATTTTCTTTTTTTATTGTACTTGTACTTTTTATGCAAAATACTTAAAGATTTTTACTCGAAAAGCTAAGGTAAAAGGTGCTTTTACTTCATTTATTTACTAAATAATTTTCTACGCATTCGGATTTGAAATTATAAACTGGAAGAGTTTTTTATTTTTATTTTGCTTTTTAATTCAGCTCTCCAATTTGCCTCGTAAAATTATGTTTTAAAATACTAGACAAATTCGTTTAATTTAGAGTGTGCTTAGTAGAAAACTTATTAAAAGTTCAAAAGTATTGAATACTAAACCCTAACAGTTTGAGAAACTGAGTTTAATGTAAAATTCTTTATAATCAGTTTTTTTTTACATAAGAAAATAGGCTTGAAAGTAGTGTTTAATATCACTAAGGTTCTCTTTTGACACAATTTAAAACATTTGTCGAATTCAGAAAATATTGAAACATGCTATAAAATATTTATGTAATGCTGGTGTACGAAGAACTAGTCTCATATAACTCGATTGGTGTTGGAAAATTAGCTTAGTTATTTTAGGGAAGCACAAGCAGATAATTAATAAATTTATAATTAAACACTGATTTTATTATAGTTATCGTTGTGTAATCCGTAAATATTATAATTAAGTAAGGGGAGAGGATGCTCCTTGAAATCTATATTATACTATTAGCTGCGTTTACTCGGTTGCTCTGTGCGTCATGTTTTTCTGTTCAAGCAATTATAAATTGCATATTTCTAACCATTGACGTGAAATGCTTGCTGTGCTTAACATACTAAGACTAGAAATTCAACAAAACTTAAAAATAAAAATTATTACTTAAAATGTGAATTAATCTAAAAAATGGAAATTGCAAATATATGTACTTTAAAACTAAGCAAAAATAGATGATTCATTAAAATATTTGGTAACCACATAGGAAGCAGTTAAATATTAATCTCAATTTTTCTTTTATCAGCAGTTTTAACAGCAAAATGTACACTGCTTGAAAAGTTCTTCACGAACATTTGACATTTAACACGAACCACATCCTTCAATAACGTATTATAACATTCGTTCCGGGAAAAAAATTAAAAATTTATCTCTGATAATTTCTGAAAGGTATTAAAAGCTATTGGCAGTTCTAATGCAAAATTCAGTTTTAAATGTTACGTCATTTACGTTCGATTTTTATTTTGTTCTTCAACATGAATATGCTTTTAAAACCAGATTAAAGACTCCATTACGGGAAAGTTACGTACATGAGTGGTATCGATTTTTGCTATCGATCCTTTCATTTAATTATCGAACACGTTTTTGAATAGTTATGCTTTCACGTTTCAAAAATAAAAGATAATTTCTAATGGCTTTGAAAAGATTATTTACCTCATTAGTTTTGCTTTTAGTAATACGTTAATTATATAAAATAATCTGATTTGCCAAAATAAAAATAGGACTTCGTCGTGTTAAATTACAAAAAAAAAAGAAAAGAACTGAGCTACCATAGCATTAAAACTAAACTAGTCAACTTAAAGTATAGTTTCAATATTTTTAGAAAGTTTAGTTTTGGGTTTAAGACTTAGAAAAAATTAAAAAAAAGTGTTTCATAACATGGCAAAAATCTTACTTGAAATCCCAAGAAATTACTTTGTGTTCTGCAGATGTACCCCAAAAAACTAAACTGAACTTTTTTTGTAGTTTAATCCTTAACATTTTGGTCTCTAAAAAGCATAGAAATTTAAAAAAAAAAAAACATTTTATAACAAATTGTTAGTTCATATTTGCAATAAATTTACTGCTTTAAGTAATTTATTTGTACATTGAAAAGCAATAGGGAAAAATATGATGTAAAATATATTAAACAAAACAAAATATAAACTTCAACTATTATCACAAAACTGTCTGCTACCATAAACATTAAGTGTTTTTTAACCGAAAAAAATAACCGATATTCATGTAATGTTAATGAAAATTTTTCTCTTCGTTGTATAAAACCTCATAGTCTAGTCAATAAAGGATTTGAAAAAACACTAAAACATGCAGTTTTAAAAATTGGCCACAAAGGTACAGGAAGGGCTCCTGATGAACATACTAAAAGTCCCCAGTGGTGAGGGGGGAGCTCGCAGCGCCACCTGGTGCTTTATGGGTGATTTTTCAATTTTTGTCTTATATCTCAAAAACTATTGACTTGCGAGAAAAAATGTCAATTAATAAATTAAAGAGCATAAAATTATCTTTAAAACGCTTTTTTAGTTTTTATTATAGCTATAATAGTTGCCGAGATATTGAGCTTCAAAGTTGGTTAATTTTTGAAAAACCAACTATTTTTTCCATCTTTTCTATTTTTGGAGCCGCCTCAGTGATTAATTTGATATGATTCTTTTCTTTTTTCGACCTGAAGTAGTACAGGTCATTAAGGCGATTTGATTTCTTGAAACGGGGAGGCAGGTTGGGGAGGAAGGAGGCGAGGAATGAAGGACGACCAAAATATGTGCTAGTTCACTATTTTTCCCCTCAACCATAGTTCAGCAAACGAAGGCCCTAAGTAAGGGTGAAAAAATAATAATATAGTTTTAAAAATTGGCACACAGGTACAGGAAGGTCTCCTGATGAACATACTAAAAGTCCCCGGTGGTGAGGGGGAGCTCGCAGCGCCACCTGGTGTTTTATGGGTGATTTTTCAATTTTCGTCTTATATCTCAGAAACTATTGACTTGCGAGAAAAAATGTCAATTAATAAATTAAAGAGCATAAAATTATCTTTAAAACGGTTTTTTTGTTTTTATTATAGCTATAATAGTTGCCGAGATATTGAACTTCAAAGTTTGTCATTTTTTGAGAAAACGACTATTTTTCCCCTCTTTTCTATTTTTGGAGCCGCCACAGTGATTAATTTGATATTATTCTTTTCTTTTTTCGAACTGAAGTAGTACAGGTCATTAAGGTGATTTGATTTCTTGAAACGGGGAAGCAGGTTGGGGAGGAAGGAGGCGAGGAAAGAAAAAACTATGTGCAAGTGTACTTTTCACTATTTTTCCCTCTACCATAGTTCAGCAAACGAAGGCCCAAAATGTTTTATTAATAGCTTTGACTCCAAGTAATAATAATATTCTTTTCTTCAAACCAGGCGACGAAAGTATCCATTTAACTTGAGTACAATGTCATTTTCATGTTAGTTTATATTTATTCTACATCTGTTCACTTTCATTATTTTATTTGCATTATTTTTCAATGTTTGGACTTTTTTATCATTATTTTTATTATTTATCCTTTTTGCAGAAGGGTATACGTTTTATTTATAACATGATTTAAGGTCTTCTTGGACCTTAGTTGACTTAAATAGTACAGCACTATCGAAATTTAAGAAAAAAGTGATTGATATGCCTTTCGCAGTCCCAAAAAATAAAGAAAGAAGAAAAGAAAAATATAGGTTTTCAAAATCTCACGAGTTTAGAACTTAAATGTCAAGTCTATTCCATCTATTTCAGTTATAAAATACTAATTCATTCTTTATTCTTTTTAAAGGTATTTTTATGTTCTTTAATTTACCAATTGATGATTTTGCTGGCGAATGCATAGTTTTTGGGATATAAGACGAAAACTGAAAAAAAACGCACCCAAAATCCCTGGTGGCGCTGCGAGCTCACCCCCTACCACCGAGGACTTTTAGAACGTTCATCAAAAGCCCGTTTTGCACGTGTGTGCCAATTTTTAACACTATATTATTATTTTTTCGCCCTTATTTTGGGCCTTCGATTGCTGAACTATAGTAGAGGGAAAAATAGTGAAAAGTACACTTGCACATAGTTTTTTCTTCCCTTCATTCCTCGCCTCCTTCCTCCCCAACCTGCTTCCCCGTTTCAAGAAATCAAATCACCTTAATGACCTGCACTACTTCAGGTCGAAAAAAAAAAGAATAATATCAAATTAATCACTGTGGCGGCTCCAAAAATAGAAAAGAGGGAAAAATAGTCGGTTTTCTCAAAAAATGACAAACTTTGAAGTTCAATATCTCGGCAACTATTATAGCTATAATAAAAACAAAAAAAGCGTTTTAAAGATAATTTTATGCTCTTTAATTTATTAATTGATTTTTTTTCTCGAAAGTCAATAGTTTTTGAGATAAAAGACGAAAATTGAAAAATCACCCATAAAACACCAGGTGGCGCTGCGAGCTCCCCCTCACCACCGGGGACTTTTAGTATGTTCATCAGGAGACCTTCCTGTACCTGTGTGCCAATTTTTAAAACTATATTATTATTTTTTCACCCTTACTTACGGCCTTCGTTTGCTGAACTATGGTTGAGGGAAAAATAGTGAACTAGCACATATTTTGGTCGTCCTTCATTCCTCGCCTCCTTCCTCCCCAACCTGCCTCCCCGTTTCAAGAAATCAAATCGCCTTAATGACCTGTACTACTTCAGGTCGAAAAAAGAAAAGAATCATATCAAATTAATCACTGAGGCGGCTCCAAAAATAGAAAAGATGGAAAAAATAGTTGGTTTTTCAAAAATTAACCAACTTTGAAGCTCAATATCTCGGCAACTATTATAGCTATAATAAAAACTAAAAAAGCGTTTTAAAGATAACTTTATGATCTTTAATTCACTAATTGACATTTTTTCTCGCAAGTAAATAGTTTTTGAGATATAAGACGAAAACTGAAAAAACACCCATAAAACACCAGGTGGCGCTGCGAGCTCCCCCCTCACCACTGGGGACTTTTAGTATGTTCATCAGGAGACCTTCCTGTACCTGTATGCCAATTTGCAAAACTGCATGTTTTTTTGTTTTTTTCACCCTAATTTTGACCTTCGTTTACTAGACTATCAGTTAACGCGTTAGAAATATATTCTATTAGTAAATAGATATATTTTCGAAATATTGCGAATGATACAGTTTCACAAAGATTGTCGGATTTTTGCAGTTTTAATGTCAAAACAATACTAATAACAATTTGCATTTGTGCAGAAGCTGTTAACGCTAAAGAAGTACTAAAATTAAGTAGACTCACGCATAAAATACTATGTTTAGTATGTTACCTGCTGTAGTTTAGGAAGATATTTACTCAAAAGCAAGATAATAAGCATAAAATTGAATTGAAGCAACACAAGAAACAATGCTTTGCCACAATATTATCCCGTGGCATGTTTGTTTGCTTTTCGATTTCAATGGCTTGAAAGCCACTATGAGGTTTGCAGGATTGAACTAAGTACGTAATAATTAGTACAAATATGGAGTTCAATTATCCATTAGATCATGTACTATATTCTACGTACAATAAACAAAAGTTCCCACTTTCCCCCCAACTCCCTACTGAATATTATACATTTGTCACGCAACATACCACGGGCGAATGGGAATAAAAAGTTAACTATTTATATATTTGAGAATTTTTTGTAACTATCTTTTAAAAAGTATTTAACTTTAATCAAAAACTTAAACTAATTTTTGTACTACATAAATATTTATTACAACATGTAATATAGTATGCCCAAAACTCATGAACCCAATGTATAGAAAACTATCACGAAACAAATGCATAGAAGTCGTTTGAAGAAAATATAAATTATTTATTTTCTAAAAATAAATAAAACCTAAAAATTAATTGAAATGATGGATTCATATGCATCAATGTTTTTTTTTTTTTTTTTGTAAATATTTGTTATTCAGTTGAGAACAAAAATGTAATTTAAATTACTTTTAGAGTAAGAATCCTGTCCCAAACATTATAAAAGAACACTGAAGAAACAATAAGGGAAGAAAAAAAGACCTTTTTTTTCAAAATCAGTGTATTCCCATCCATTAACTTTGTCCCATTAGAATATAAAAAATATATATATATAGTTCTCCTTCGTCCTTCTAAAATACAAGAGAGCGAGAGAGAGAGAGATAGAGAGAGAGAGATAAAGAGAGACAGAGATAATTCTCTATCAAATATATTTAAATGAAATAAAAACATTCACTGCAATTACACGTCTTTTTTACATTTACGGAAAATATTCCATCCTGTAGTTTAATATTAATTACAAGAACGAGACTCCCCGTTTTAATATTCGCCCAGACATCCAACGGGGAGCGATACAATACCGAAGCCATTTCAAAAAGGCATTATTACATACAATAGGCAGAGTATGTTTTCGATATCGTGCTAGGAAGGGAATATCCCTGTTCATAGGGAGTGGGAGCATACTCGGCCGAGAGTTAATTGCGTGTCTAAGGGCTCCTTTCAAACGCAGGGTCGTCGCGACAGCTGCACTTGGCTGTAGCTATTCATTGCCAGAGAAGCACGTGAAATGGTAAGCTACAATTAAAGTGGGGTTTCCCACGATTGCGGCGAAGAATGGGCTTTCATAAGGCTTGTTACTTTGTGTCTGAGATGTATTCGGGAGTGGGAGGTTTGTCTGAAGCCGGGGAGTCGATAAAATGGAAGGGTACCAAGTAATGGTGAAATGTTTCTGAGGATATGGGTCGAATTTTATCTGATGGTACACGTAAATATTCACAGGAAAAGATGCAAGATTTAAGGAAGTATAAGGTCACACATAATTTTAAGACTGCACCAGACATTGTTTTAATTTAAGGCTCTTGTAACATTCTGCCAGTTTACAAATTTAAACTTTAATGAAAATACTCATACCCATTGAAATTGAAATTTCTTAGAGTAATTTGCTTTAAGGTAGGAATAAAAAAATATTATATACTTTTTAATATCGTATGGCAATTTTAGAATAGAAATGATTTTAGCTTTGCTTTAAGACTTATTTTGCTAATTAAAATAAAATTTTGAGTTTTCTATTTGGAGCTCTGTTCTCCTGTAAAAGCAGAGAGCGTACCAAATTTTTTTCTTTTAACTATTTCTTTACTTCTGAAAAGTACTTACCATGCTGGAAATATAGCTATAGATACACCTCTTATATTTTTCTAAATAGGAATAAATGGCTAGAATATCAAGTCCCATTATTAATAAGGTGTAATTATTCATAAACAATAGAAAATATTCTTATCTCTTTTTTGAGTTACGCCTATCTTGTGGTCAGAAAATTATGAATTACATTTTAGAAGTAAGTATACTTAGCCATTATGATTCAATATTTATGTACTTTTGGCATGAATTAATTTACCTACACAAGATTGATTAATTAACTTTATAGATTAACGGGCCACGCCCACTCAACCTTAAAGTATAATACATATAACAAGACACTGTTTTTCCTATTTTAAACAGCATGAATGATTTATCTAAGGAATATTTAGAATTTTCTGTCGACACGAACACTTTCATAAAACTATTTTCATGGGTAACTCGATCAGCTAATCACTTTATTTAAGAGTAAAATTATGCACTTTAAGTTTTTACAATTAATAGGTACAACTAAAGCTTGAAACTGTTGTGTAACGTCCACATTATGTAATGTAATAATCAAAATTACTATAGAAGTACATTATTCTCTCAACAAATGTTCAATGTTATTCAAATTCTCCCACTGAAAAATGCTCAATGTTTCGAATGACCCGAACCATATTATTAACTTGATTTAATTTAACTACAAATCATTGAATTATAAACGGAATACATTATTTTTAAATCCAATTAGAAACCATATATGGGCTGTAAAAAAAAAGTTATAATGCTCATTAAACCTCAAAAGTAGCTTTACTAATGTATTCATGCGGGGAAAGTTCATAACTGGAAAAAAAATTGAGGAGAGGCGATATATTTCCAATTAAAACATAGATTGCGCTTCAACAAACTGAAATAAATAACTTTATTGTCAAATAAATGTTAGCAATTGAAGTCACAATTAATTCACTGTAGTTAATTAATTTTACATTAGTTAGAAAATTAGAAAAATGTATCTATATACATAAATGACTATTTTTGTATGTATGTATGTCCGGAATAATCTTCAAAATTACTGGACCGATTTTAAACATTTTCCCCGTAGATAGCTACATTAACAGGAATCAGGATAGGCTATAATTTATTTGTAAAAAACTTAGTTTTAAAAAGTTATTATAAAAACCAGTTAATTTCATGCAGTTTCTAAATTAAATGATTAAATTTTCAGTCCATTGTTAAAAAAAATTTGTTGCCTTGCAATAACAATATTAATAGTGATCATAATGAAAATTTTGCACCAATACTTCTCTGAAGTAAGTATGAAATTTATTGCTTTCTTAGTATTTTTATATTCATCTGTGCCAATAATCGCTAGCGGGGTAAATAAAAAGGGAATTGATTTTGGCTACACATAGAAAATGGAAAGTGTTTATAGTCAAAAAAATTTCTAAATCACATCAGATGTTTTTACCAATTGAGTTTTCTCAAATGGAGTCACAAGGATAGAGACTGTAATAATGGGACTTATTTAACGTGCAATATTTGAAAATGGTTGACACCAATGCGATTGATACTGTAAATATATATTTATTTTAATATACCAAGTTTATAACAATTCCTATTTACCTAAACATTATTTGTAGCTTGTATTTGAATTTGGTTGTGTAATGCAGTTTTTTTAAATTATCCAGACAGAAAAATAGCCATTGTTTACAAAAGTAGCCACTTATGTATATAGATGTGCACTTTAATGTTGAAATAATTATGAATGAGCTTCACTGAAACACATATTACGCGGCAGAAACCCGGGCAGAGCCGGGTACCCGGTTAGTACTACTATAAATGCTAAAACTGTTTATATGAAAAAAGACGTTATTTAACCCATACTTTTGTAATAAAATTTTTTAATATGAAAGAAAAAAAAATTTTGTAAAAAACTAAGACGCTGAGTTAAGTGTGAATAATTAAATATATATATATATATATATATATATATATATATGTATATATGAATTTGGCGCGAAAAAAATGTAAAGCCCTTGAGAATAGAAAACGGGCGCAGCGTATGAAAGTGGAAATCTAAGCATTTGTAATGATGATTTAAAAATTTAAGCAACGGCGATATTGCATGGTGTTCAACAGTCAATATTAAACAAAATTTTTAATTATGTCATTTAAAATCGCCGTACGGAAATAAAACTCTTTTGCCGAGTTATTTAGCTATTGTTATTATAATGTTTAACTTGTAGCTGTTTGCGCTATACTTTCTGTAAATCGCATTTCACGGCAAAAAGACAACTACGACTGAGAAACGGGCTTTACACATCAATAACAAACTTAAAAGTATTAAATAAAGTGTTAAAAACAAAAATAACAAAACAAACGCATTCACACCAATTAATTCATTTATACTTAGATATTGAACCATAATTTTTTTTAAAATCTTATTGATTCAGAAATAGTTATAGTAATCTCCAGTCACAATGCTCGATTACTTCATTACACAGCATATTACTTATATTAAAAAACTAATTTAAATAATATCAAAGTAAATAAGCAACATAAAAGTGGCACAATTCTTAACTGCATCTTGTAATTATTTAAAGACTACAGTGCAGCCTCTTTACTAGAAAACGTAAACTAGTTTCTCAATTAATGAATGGGCTCCACTGGTACATTTAAACAGTCATTTCCTATAGTTTTTTTACCGCTTTGTTTTCTACTTACATTGACTTTTCATTTTTTCATATTATTTCTTTAAGTACTCTTTCGCTTCTAAGACGTATATTTATTTATAGTAATTTTAAAATTTTAATAAATTGAATTATTTTCCAAGTAAATGGTTATTCATGTATTTCATTCCCTTGATTACCATAGGAGAGATAATTATTTAGTTAGATAATAAAGGTAAGTTGCAAAGTTTTCTACACATCCTTTTATAAGTTTTGCAATTAAATAATTATTGTGGAATTATTGTAACCTTGGAACATGTTAAATCGGCAAGAAAAATCCAAAATGGTATTATTGTCGCCATATACTCCTCATGATTTAATACTACGTTTTTATGGAACTTTACTTGTTTTTCAATGAAGTTCACAGATTTTTTTTTTTTTTTTTTTGAATTATTTTACATTTCAATAAAAAACTCAATTATGTTCTATTTAGTTATTCGATTATTTTAATTATTAATGATAACTTCAAGCCTTATTAAAATTAGTCCATTTTGTCTAAGTTTAGTTTTCAAAGTTCAGAAACTTGATTCCAGTTATTTGGCGAAGACGCTTTGAAAATGCGATTTTAATCAAGCTAACTGAATAAGTAATTTTACAAGCAATTTAGAGAGCTCGAAGAAAGTCAAGGCGGCATTTCTATCCTCGAAAAATATTATTCAGCATTTTGCGTTGTCACTCACCCGGTATTAGTTCTCTAACTTTTTTTAAAAAGCTCATGAATAAAAAGCGTGGCTAACAAACTGTTGGGGGATGACTAAACAATTAAGGTTAGGAGGAAAACCGCTGAATCTATTCCAAAACCATATTAAAACAATAGATGAAATGCCTCCTTGACATTATTTGAGTAAGAAATCGCCTTTAAATTTACTCACAGTAGTTAAAAAAAAAACTAAAGTGATTTTACAGTATATAGAAACAAGCATATATGCTTAATCATATTCATTTATGAACAAAAAATTCAGCGGTATAGCTCTAAAAAACCTTGAAGATACGAATAGAAAAAAATAACCAACTATGATGGTGTTATTTATATTGCGCTCAAAACTGTTATTAAGTATTAAACGCAATAAGCTAGCAAAAGAGTTATGATTTTTATGAATACACTAGCGGTACCCGCACGGCTTTGCCCGTGGTATAAAATTAAAAGTTCATTTGTAAAAAAATGATATAGCAGAAAAAAATACTCTATTTTAGTTATAATTCAACTATAATTCCTTGTATGATATAAAAATTTGGTATGGACCCTACACTACTTCCTTTTACGTGTAAATTTCTTAGTAGATGCCTTAAGTGCTAAAATAGTGCTTGAAGTGAGTAAGATAACAATTCAAACATTTGCATCCCTAGTTTGCCACGAAACAATGCAAAAAAATGTTTTACAATGATTAATCTCCTAAATATCGCCGATTTTAACATCATTCAGTAGATTTTTCGCAAAATATCGCCAATAGCGCCAAATTGAACCCAAAAAAAAATTTTTTTTTCGCTAAATTTATTGCCAACTTGGCGATATGTCGCCAAATTGGCGTCAAACACTTGGTGACCAAAAGCTTGGCGAGATATCGCCAAGTGGTCGCGCCAATTCATATCACTTTGGTCTGCATTGAAAGCCCTGATTACCCCATAAAAGGGGTAAATCACCCCCTTGGGGACATTCGAATGCAACCCCAAAGATAGGTGCACAAAAATAAGCCAAAAGAAAAAATAAGAAAAATTTTGTTGCTCACAGAAACCAACAGAAATCTTACCAAAGTTTAAAAGAAGAAGAAAGTTTTCTTTCCTAACTTCAAAAACAAAATAATACATTTTCCGAAATGACATACTTTAGAAAGAACGTTGCAATATCGCAATAAGATAGAAGTAAATATACTGAAATAGAATTGAATGCCAAATTGTAAAAAAGTCGCCAAAAAAATAATTTTTAATGTTGTCTTTCATTATTTATTAAATGCAATTATTGCTGCAAATTACAGTCCAACAATAAATAATCACATTGCAAAAGTATATTTGGAGCAATTTTTTCTTTTAAACTCAACTGATCCTAAAAATTTTAAGTATTAGTCATAGAAATTTCGTGCATTATTCTTCACAATGATAATAAAAACAATAAACATCGACAAAGATCAACCAGCAAACGATAAATTAAAAGTTAAATTCTTTCACTCAAGCCATTTGCTGCAATTTATATTGAAATAAATTAATAATGAAGTAAAATATGTTTTGCAGACGATAAATTTAGAATGGTATCCTGTATTTTAAGGAAAGGACTCGATTTCTCATTTGATTGACAGGTGCCATCTTATCACGGTTTTTAATATTTCATTTGACTAATTTTAATAAGGCTTGGAGTTTGGATTGTTACAAAAACAAATACATTTTTAAAATTATTAAGGGAAAAAGAACGAAATAAAAACGTAACCATGGTAACAACATGAAAAGTTGATTTCCGTTGATAAAATAATTCATTTCATCTCTATTTTCAAACAAATTTTATTCGCGAGCAAAGCCATTTTAGAATCGTTTGGCTTGCTTTACTGAAGGTAAGCCTTGAATTTCGGGATTCTAAAAACAATTGTTACAGCTCTCCTGATGATCGTAGAAACTTCGAAAAAACGTCATTTTGTGCAGAAAATTTCAAGCTTTCGAATGACATAAGACTTGAAAATGTGTAGGGAATATTTCTTCCCTATTTTATCGAATTTCCTCTAAGAATTCGAATAGAAAAAGAACGAAATGGAATGTTCGAAAAATCGCTTCGAGGTGCAAAACTACATGCTACAAACTAATTTTGTGCCAAGTGGCATGAAAATCGACCGAACGGTTTTGGCGCTACGCGCGTGACAGACAGACAGAAAGAAAGAAAGAAGGACAGACAGAACCACCTTCAGCTTTATTATTAGTAGAGATTAAGCTGCATTTTTATTAAAATTATTTCACTTTTATATAATTCTTATCAATTTTAATACCAACAAAGTACATTAACTTACGCATCGCTTTACATAAAAAACAAGAGGAAAGAAACATTCTACTTCAAGCTAACGCAATTACTTTCAAAATGAAGACTCTACGTACTTTTTTCCCATTCCGTCGCATATGAGATTCATTTAATTACAAAAATACAAATTTCCATGTTTCCTGAAGCAGCCTCAAAATCCTGTTTTATTATGATTCGTGTGCTTTTCCAGATAAGTCTATTGAAGCCTGGGAGTACAATGGCGATGTGTTTCCGAAGAAGCTTCATCAGGCATAATAGGGACCATGCCCTCTCATATTCAGTATTAAAAAAGGAATATTCGCACAGAATGAGGGGAAATAGCATGGAGAGCACTTTAGGCGGAGAGTTAATTGCGTGTCTAAAGTGATCCTTTCAAAGGAAAGGTAATGGCAACAGCTGCTCTTGGCTGAATCCATTCAGCGATAGGGACTAAGAATGTTATGTTGCAATTAAATGGTTCTCTTTTGCTTTTAAGAGGGCGAAATGGATCAATAAAAATGATTACGTCATGTTTAGGCATCTGAACATGAAGGCTTACAGACTGGAACTTAAAAATTCAAAAGAAAATATTGTGGGTATGTGTATAAATTTTTCTATTAACATACCGAGAGATGTTTTACAAACCCAGGTAGCACAAATAACCTTTAAACGTTTTATAAACGTTTTTAAGCGGTTGTCACAACGTTAATAACCATTTTACAACGTTTAAAAGCGAAGTGTGCTACTTGGGAAGTCAAGAACTCGAATAATATATTCCATACATTCATAAGTCGCATGATATTTTCCCCAAGTACGTTAATGTCAATTCGAATGGAAATGCATCTCCTCCTTTTCCTCTCTACAAAGCAGATTTCTCACAACCTTAAAGCTATTCAAAAGACAGTGGTTCTCTCCTTACGTAATCTTTTCAGTTCTAATCTTAAAGTCTGCCATATCTTTCAAGTGAAACCTACTATAACAAATAATAACAATGTGTATACGATTCTGGAATTCTATTGCATGGATCTCAGTCGAAAATATACTGGAAACTTTTGGATAATTTTATGTGAGTAATACGAAATGGCTGTGTAAAAGTTTAGACACGCAGAGCAAAGAAGAGTAGTACTTAGCGTTGACGCCTACCTCCTATCTTTCCAGATTGAAAACCCAGTTCTAGTTGCTAGATTTTAAAGATGCGGGAAATCTTCAGCATCCATATACACTGCTCAAAACAATTAGGGGAGCACATGGTTTTAGGAAAATTACGCTAAAATGTACACTCAGGCACATTGAAAATAGCGACCCAAGAAGAAATCGTTGGATTGAAATGAAATTTTATACACATAATGATACAGATGAGAGACTCATACTTGATCTCAAAATCAAGACAATTAAACTAATATAGGGTGAGCAACGACACTAATACAGGGGATCTGTACAATGTCGAAACTTGGCAAATAAGTACTTTGCTTTCTTCTTGGGTCGCTATTTTCAATGTGCCTGAGTGTATATCAATAAGAAACATAAAATGAATCGTCCATAATTTAAAGGCTACCAGGAAACGGAAAAAGAAAACTTTATGTGGAAATTAAAGTTAATGACGTCAAGAACCATAAAAAGGAGATAAGTGCAGAAATCGGGATGTTGCAGAGATGACCGTTTTATTATTGCAACTGTGAAATTCGATAGCGCGGTAGCTTTTTTACATATTTTTAGGCGACAAGATTACTTAAGAATGTCTCAACAACGTGATTTACCAGAATCAATGCCATGGCGTATTATGGGCAGGCTGGAATGTGGACAAACATCAAGTAGCGTCTTTGATGATGTTGGAGTCATCAGAAGTGTTGCAAGGCTGTGGAATCGATTCCAAGAAACAGGAACTGTTAGACGTCGATCAGGGTAAGGTCGGCCAAGCGCCACTATAGCAACTGATGACCGGTATATACGGTTTACAGCCCGTCGAAACAGAAGAGAGAAGGCTACGCATCTGCAAAGACAGTTGTTCTTGGCAATAGGACGAAGGGTGTTCAACCAAACAGTACGTAATCGACTTCGTAAGAGACTGCTCTATTCACGTAGGCCAATGGTCTACATTTCCTTGACCCTACGCCACCGCGTGGTCCGAAGAAGATGGGCTCCTGAACATCGAGATTGGGAGCAACATGATTGGAGCCAAGTGCTGTTTACAGAAGAGTCTCTATTCAGTCTGGAGAGTGACACCGGACGTGTTTTGGTATGGAGGAACAGGAGCACTCGAAATAACCCCGCATTCGTTCGTGAAAAGTCGCAATGCAGATGAGCTGGTTGGATGGTATGGGGGGGAATCTGCATAGGTGGACATACGGACCTGCATATCATTTGGAATGGCACTTTGACTAGCCGAAAATATGCAGGCGAGATACTGAGACCTCATGTCATTCCTTACGCTAGAGCTTTTGGAGATTTCTTTGTTTTACAAGACGATAATGCTCGACCGAAGAGAGCTCGTCTGGTGGAGAACATGCCTGGAGCTGAAAAAACACAGAGCATAGAATGGCCAGCGTACTCTACCGACCTGAATCCAATCAATTATGTTTGGGCCATGCTCGGAAGATGCATTGCTGCGCGACCAAGGTCGCCTGTTAGGGCCGTGCTCCACATCGACGTAAAGCAGAAAAATTGGGCAGAAGCGTAAAATTTTCCTTTTTCGGTTTCGGTCGCTTTTCGGTCGGACGCGTGCTCCACTTGGGCAGAATTTTTTTTCTGCGCAGAAAAAAAGCCATCTGACGGAATAATCCTTGCATTTTCATTGGACATTTGATATTTAGATAACAAATAGGAGAAATGGCACATAATAAAGCATTACTGGAATAATATGATTGGGTGAAAGATTGGCAACAAATAACGGAGCTTTAATAGTTATTTAATTTAGTTGGCATGGAATTATCCGTCATGATAGATTTTTATGAGCCAAGTCCTGTTTTATTTACTTGGCGATTTTTTATTTTCACTTTAAACGGATACATTTAGCGGAAACAAACCAAACTGGCAATAAAATTCCCATTCGCAGTAATTTTTGCGAATTTCGCTGAGCATTGCAATTATTTTCTATTGTTTAAATCTTAAAAGTTGTTTTTTTTTTTTTTTTCAAGAAAAAAATAGCTTTTTTTTTGCTGTTGAAGAAGACATAATAAGCATTAAAGGTGACAAAAAAGCTTCAGCGTTTAGTAGATATTTTGGCGAAAAATACAGCAAATGCAGCATGATGACATAAAATTTGATTTGATGGTTGTGAATATATTATTTGTTGTTTTGCGTTTTTACATTTTAATAGACAGTATGACGGCTTTGGTGCTAATCTTTTTGAATAAACGCGTAGACACTGTTTCCGTACCGTTCGCAATTGTACTATATATTTTGCGAAATGAATTTATAGCAACGCTATGTTTTCGTGGTCGTATCGAGTTCTCAAAATTGTGGCTGTTATTGTACCTAAAAAAAAATATCAGTGCCTGCTTACCTTGCCAAGTAGTTTAGACCCTCAAAACCATGAAGCATTCAAATATTTTTTGAACACGCCGTCAAAAATAAAACACGCAACCCATAACTTAAATAAATTAAAAAATTCATTAATACGTAAAATAACCTACACACTCTACTATTGCTAATCTTGAAAAATTTGCTATATTTAAAAATGAAAGTGTTTATCAAAATACAAAACATTTCACTAAAACTTTATTACACAACATTAGCTAGTTTTATTCTCGCCAAGCGATCAATAACTCAGCCAAAGGTCAAATCTTTTTTTTTTTAAAGCTCAATTAAAATAAGTAAATAGAGCGGAATTAACCATATCTTTCCAATCTCGCCAAGCAATCAATAACTCAGCAAAGCATGTCAAATTGTAAGTTCATTACAATATAAAGCGGCCGAAGCACCATTATTTATTTCGGATCTCGCCAAGAAACTATATTCCCGTAATCTCGCCGAGTTTTGAATGGAATAATAAAAATCTCGCAAAGGATAGGAATTGTTGACATGATTACATATTACGAAATAATGGACTTTAAAAGCCTCAACTGAAAGCTTATTTTGAGTATTTCGCTAGTTGCTCCCCCCCCCCCTTTTGCTTTTTTCAATTGATTTTTTGTCATTAAGTTTTTGGTATTTTCTCACTTCTCTTTTGAATGTTTTCCAAATGCACTTTCGTTCATGCAATGGTGGCCGCCAAGGCTAGAAATGTTTACATCTCACGATGAATTTCTATTGGCTGTTGGATAAATTAAAAATGCAAAATTTTTCGGTCCTCTATTACGCCGTGATTACGCCGCGTAAAAAGGAAAGTACCCGGATTTTCGGATTCTGCCTTCAATTTCGGTCGCGTTTTACGCTCATGTGGAGCAGGGCCCTTAGGGCCATGCTCCACATCAGCGTAAAACGCGACCGAAACTGAAGGCAGAAACCGAAAATCCGGGTACTTTCCATAGGAACACCATTGAATCCATTTTACGCTTCTGCCTAATTTTTCTGCTTTACGTCGATGTGGAGCATGGCCCTTACTGTCCAAGACTTGGAGATTGCACTTCTTGAGGAGTGGAACAGTATTCCCCAAAGTCAGATCGATAACCTTATCGCATCCATACCTAACAGGTGTGAGGCAGTCTTAGCTGTTCAAGAACACCACACGCCTTATTAAAACTCATGCATCATATCTAAACAGTACCTTTTTTTTATCTTTTACATGGAACAAAATTGTTGCCCTGAATCACCTTTTCATGTTTTTTTCACATTTTAAAAGAATTAAAGATTAGTTCCAAAGATTTTAAGTCTTTTTTTTTCTGTTCTGCGCATTGAAACGCGTGTACTATCCATTGTATGCTAATCCGTGGCTGTCTTTCACTATTTTCTTCACTTTTTTGCTTGCTCCCCTAATTGTTTTGAGCAGTGTAGTTTGTGTATGAAACATAGTATGTATCTTTCAAGTCTCGACAGAGTGCATTAATCGTTAAGACAACAGCCTCTCACGCCTTATGTCACAGAATAAAACCTGACTCCAGTTGAAGGATTTTCTGGATGCAGAACATGAACTGCGTCCATGTCGTATGATTATGCAGCATGTACATCATTCCTCGAGTACTCGTTTGGCAAGAAGTGTCTCTTGGCAAACTTAAATTCCTAGCGCAGTTTCGCATCGAATAGAGCCCAAGTGCCTCTATCTGGTGGTTAAAACTGAGAGTAAAATTCTCCTGGCAGTGGCCTTCGCCGATAAAATGCCACGTGAAAGAATGATTGCCGGTCTCGAGGAATGCACTACAGCACAAACAAACAGTACCTTTCGTGTGTCTAGCTGGTTTGCATGCTCTTGGCAAATAAAATTTTTTGCTTCATTTTGCATTGCAGGAACGTAGATGATTCTATCTTATGAGAAAGCTGGGTGTAAAACTCTGTTATAATTGCTTTGCGCCGAATTAGGTGCTCTCATACAAAATGAATGCAAGTTACTGAAGATCGCGATGGGTCTGAAAATGCTAAGGAGCGAAAATGTTGCCATATTTGATACAAACAAGTCACGTTCATACAAAATTGCGTAGGATAAACCGACCAGTAAATGAAAACTTCAGCGAATATTCAACTTCAAAAATTCATAGCTTCGTTAAAAATTGCAGCATTTGCCTCATGACAGTAAAAACATTTTTGATGATATACGCAATTATTTAAAAAAAGAAAGGAGAGCTTTTACGGTTCTGCATTAGGTTTATTGGGGTGTTAAAATTAAAAAAAAGGGGGCCTGCACAAAGTGAATGAACACCCCTACCTGTGGACCAACAGAGCATTTTCTAACCATTTTCTAATAAAAATATGTAGAAAGAAGTTACTTCTGCTGCTTAACATAAGAAAAATAACTTATTTTTTCAAAAAAAAAAAAAAGAGTTGTTCATTCACTGGAAGTTTTCACTCACTGGTTGGTCTACCCTATTGACTTGCAGCAATTAAGCTTACTAGATTCATTTAGAGAGATTATATAAGAAAAATAAGCATGGAATTTTAAAGAATTACTTTGTAAATTTATCGCTTTCAAAAGATGCGTAAGACAGCAACATCTCGGCAAATTACTCACGCATGTGGTAACAGAATACATTCTTTTATCATCATAAAACCTATGAATAAAAAAAAATATCTTTCCCAAAATTTTTATTTATCAAAAAATTATCTAACTGTTCTAATTTTAAAACAATTGCTTTGTTTCAAAGTAGTTCCAGAAATGCTTTGCTTTTCAAATATTTATACTGACTTTCGTTTTTGCTTATTCTATGCTAGCATAAAACATGTAACGCAATGTTTTAAGATATTACGATTTCTAACTCACAATTAAGAAATAAAATATTGAAAATGAAAATGCATAGTAAGTACACTCATTGATTATCGTTTAACAGTATCGAGCGCTTTTTTTAATGTTAACTTTATGCTGAATTCAAACTCTCTATATCATCTATTTTTAACATTCTATTCCGGAATTGCATACACGGGCAATTACTTTTTCGATAATGTACTGATACGTATGCTTTCGAAACGTAAAACATTTAATCTTTATTTCCCTAAATCGACTACTTTTGTTTGTCAAAGGAGAATTTTTTCCTCATTTCATAATGATCAGTCTCAAAAATCGAAGATCCGTTAAATTTAGGAAGATACTTTACGTCCTTCGTTTTATTTCCAGAAGCTCAGAAATGGTTTTATAAATGATAGTTCAGTACAAATTTAAAACTCGTAATAAAATGTTAGTGAATAGCATAGTGCTTAGCGTTGGCGTCTATCGCCTATGTTCAAGGATTAAAAACTCGGTTCTAGTTATATAGGCTTATTAGTAGCGTATTTTTCTAAATGTATTAGTAAGTATAATGAAAATGATTGGACATGATTGAAAGTATAGAAGAAAGAATTTGAAGGTTTTTAACTTTTGCGCATAAAAATTGAGTTTACCTCATTGATGTTAGAGTTGCACTTTCTCTTCTTATATTTTGTTATTTGAGAAATTTATAAAAGAGTATGTAATGCATCCTTTTATGCATTACTCATAACGAAATACTTACATCTAAAGTAAACCCTTTTTTTTTTCATAGTATATCTTAACAATGAACAGCTAAGAGAAAGTAACTTCATGTATAAATCTTTGCCACAAAGAATAGTAAAACATATTTGTAACAATATTAAGAGTTATAATAACAGTTTCTGTTGCGTGTATTGTTAGTATTACTATTGCTGTTATTATTACACAGTTAATCATAAATTTAATGGTTAAATTTTCATAAACGATGTTAAGTTTGATTTATTATTTCTAGTATTACTGCAATGAATATTATTGAACACTATGTTACAGCCATTTAGCCAGAGCTACAGCAAAATTTCATGAAATTTGCAATATATTGCATGATAAGTATTATTTTCGGTTTATTTTCGTATTTTACTTTATTGTTGAATGCTTGCTTTATTTGCATAAGGAAGTCCATATTGTTTGACTGTAACAGGTTCCTTTTCCTATAATCAATGTTTTTTTTATTTTATATTAACTTACATACACATTGTGTCCAAACTTATCATAGCCTATTTGTTAGTTTTTAAAATATTAGAGATAAGCATGCAGTTTCAGTCAGATAGAGATTTAAAAAAATGTTAAGAATTATACCTTATATGTTATTTCATTGTTTTGGGACACATTTGTAAAGAATTACAACTGTTAAATTTATAAATATTTTATAATAATTCCTGAAAACATAATTCACAATATATGTGATCAATTCGATTTTTAATGTTTAATTTTATTTTTGTAGCTGAATAATCACGTGGTCAAAAGTTACTATGTATTAACTATCATTATTTACGTAATTGCATAAGTAATTGTTTTTAGAATAGTGAGCACCAGGGAGCACTTTTCTTTCTTTATTTATTTATATCTTTTTCTAAGTTTAAAAAACCAGTGTATTATGCTGTCACTTTATAATATTTTAAAATGTGTTTCCGTTTTTAAAATGTTTACGCTAGTATTAATCCGTTTTCCACAGGAATGTTAAATTATCTGGTGAGTATTTCATGATCAAATACATTAATTTATTATAGTTTCAGTACAGTATTCTGGAAATAAACTGCAAAAAAAAGTATGAGTTTAATTCAGTGTAATAAAAATATTTAAAAACAAAAGAAAAAGAACAAACAAGTGAGAGTCAAAAAATACCTATTGGAAAGCGATAAAAGTGAACGCACTGCCTAAACAGACATAAATATCAAATTCCTTCTTTTTTTTTCTTTTTGAGATAGAGAGATGTTCACTTGTTTTGATTCCATTCCACGTCAGATTTAATAGTCTAATTTTGGGGCCATTCTTTTAGGGAAAAAAAAACTCGGAATTTCTTAAAGCTATTTTCCCAAATCCACCCTTTTTTTTTAATCTTTTTTGCTCACTCCATGTTTATCGTTTAAAAACGTTTACCCTATGTTAAATTTTTATGATATTTAAGGTCTACATAGGATCAAAAAAAAAAGAAAAACATAATTGTTGCAGCTGTTTTAAAGTCAAACGATATGAAACTTAATCATCTTTAAATCTCCAAATATTTTGTAACTAAGCCGCAAAGTAAATGAATTTTTGAAACTGCAAAATAGATAAAATAGCTAATGAGTTGAAGCTGTATAGAAACTGAGGTCAGTAAGTAAAATTAAACCTGAAGTAACGAAATGAGGCATTCAATAGTAGATTAGCTACATAATTTATCTATGAGGTATTGTATATCGCTAAATAATGTTTATCAATTAAATATGTATTTTAATCTCGTAGTAAAGTTTCGACTCTAAAAAAGTACAGACTATGAAAATTGGTATATAAATCCGTTATTCAACTTTAATTTTTTTTCGTCAGTTTCTGATACAGCTGGAAAGTGCTATAGTCCAAAAATATTAAAATACTGGTTTTGACATGATTTGGCTCCAAACCATTTAAGCCTATACCCAAAATTATTTATTTAAACATTTAAAATGAAATTTAACTAATTGTTTCTAATAGCTTTTACATGGCCTCGCAGATCTTACGAAATAATCTACTATTAATTTCCTGACAATAGCATTATACAACGCTCTTAAACAAAGAACTAAGAACTGATTAAATTTATATAAGTTCAAACACTGTAGAAATGAAACTTTTAAAAGCTTAATCTGCATTTCTTTTAGAAATACTTGACTAAGTTAGAAGGAGAGAAGAAAGTAGTTCTTATTTTCACTATCGATAATTTGTTTATGCTAAGTTGAACCGATCATACGTAAGCCTTGTTTTACAAACAATATTTCTTTAAAAGAAGTTACTTGGAATTGTTAAGAAGTTGTACACTGATTCGTATTTTAAATGATTATTAAGAAGCCCTTATCGCGTAAATAGGTGGCTACACACGGTAGATGTAAAGTTTTCATCAGGCTTTTAGAGGAGGACAGGGGAAAAGATAAAACTTTAGACTTTCTTACTTAGAAGTTAGAAATTGGTAATTATAAACAGTGGTGAAAACTCTTCCTAATTTTTATAGGGGGATATGATGTATTTAGTATAGGATATTAGTGGGATAGTAGGTGTTTTTTAGCGGGGAGGGCGGAGGAAAAAAAAACTTGGCGAATTGGTATAGGTATGGGTGGGGGGGGGTGGGATGGGAAGGGATTCTTCCCCCCCCCCCAAGAAGACACGACACTACACAAAAAAACAGCACACTTACCCCAGTTCTCTATTACTCTATCAAAAAAACATATCCACCCCCGCTCCTACCAGTTAAGATCACAGTAAGACGCAAACGGTAAATGAAAAAAAAACAAAAAGAAACTAAAGACAAGTAGAAATGGACAATAGGCCAGCAAAATCAGAGGAATAAATTAGAAAGGCTAAAGGCAAATATGTAAACAGAAAAGCGACGCCACATAGCATGCTCGAAAAAGATAAGGATTTCGCATGAGAGTCTGTTAACTAAGTCAGAACTGTTTTCTCAAAATATGGAAGGGATCTCCCAAACAAATCAAGATTGATGGGTTGGCGCTCATGGTTTGATAGTAGATTTGAAAAGTATTAAATCGAATAGAATGAGTTCTTTTACACAACAATGTTGCGCAATAACTAGGACTTGATTTGACAGAATGTTTTTTTTCTATTTTTTTCGGCTCTCCACTCACATCACACTGCTCCCTCCGTAAGCACACACTCGGGATGTCTCCCTACAATCCGACAGCCTCGGATATATAAACGAGAAAAAAAAAAAAATAGACGCATTTGTTCTAATGCATGAATCTCTTATGAAATTCAGGGGGCATTTATCTTATAAGCAATTCAACCCATCCAAAAGGGCAAGGTTTGGCGTAAAATTTTATAAATTATGTGAGTCCGATTCCGGATATTGTTACGAATTTAAAATATGTACCGGCAACGATAAAATAAACTGTAAAGATAGCGCTTCAGAAAGTGTTGTGAAAGAGCTTTCTGAGTCAGTGTTGCACAGGGGTCACACTTTGTACATAGACAGTTGGTATTCTTCCCCAAAATTATTTATGATATTATCACATAAATACAAAACAAATGTAATTGGCACAGTACGTTCCAATAGGAAGAATATGCCAAAAGATTTGTGCAGTGTAAAATTAAAAAGGGGGGAGTACGTAATAAGAAGCTGCAACCGAGTACTCGCACTGAAATGGAGAGACAAGCGAGATGTTTATATGATGTCGACAAAACATGAAACAGCCGAAATGACTTCGCAAGGATCCAAACGCACTCTAAAGCCAAACTGTATTACAGAGTACAACAAGGGAATGAATGGAATTGATCTCCAAGATCAAATATTAGCATGTTTTCCAATAATGAGGAAATACATAAAAGGATACAAAAAAAAATTTTTTTACTTTGATATTGGCCTGTTTAATTCTTACATCTTATGGAAAAAACTGAATGATGGAAAGAAACAATGTTATGTCGATTATAAGATCAACATAGCCGAATCTCTACTGAAGAAAATGCCAAAACCGATTTATAAAGAACGAGGCGTATTATCTTCCGGAGATGCGCCAGACAGACTTTGCGCGAAGGAATGGGCTCATTTTCCAAAGCACATTGATCCAACACCCTCTAAATTAAGACCGTCAAAACGTTGTACCGTTTGTCACAAAAATAAAAAACGGAAAGAAACAACGAGGGAGTGTAAAAAGTGTAAAGTTCCGTTACATGTACCAGAATGCTTCGAAAGATATCATACCGTTACAGATTACTAATTTTGTATTTTGGAGTTTTGTATAAATAAATATTTTGTAATACTTGCGCCTACCACAATTATTGCATCAGACTGTAAATGCGTATCAAATATTCCACGTAATATTTACATCGGGCCCGATCACCGTACGCGGGCTATGCCCGTAATATTTACTTCTGGCCCGATCACCGTCCGCGGGCTATGCCCGTAATATTTACTTCTGGCCCAATCACCGTACGCGGGCTATGCCCGTAATATTTACTTCTGGCCCGATCACCGTTCGCGGGCTATGCCCGTAATATTTACTTCTGGCCCAATCACCGTACGCGGGCTATGCCCGTCATTGTAGGTTAAGGGGTTAACCAACATTTAAAGTCTTTCCCCTCAAAAGAGGAAAACAAAGTTAAAGTTGTCCGACAGCATTGTTACCAGCCATTGAGTGACCTGCAACGCCAGTCACGGGGATACATTACAGACAATAGGGGACGCCAATCAACTTGAGAAATTTCTCAGCCACGCGATTAAAACTGTCAATATCCCGATGCTCCTGCCTTGCAAATATTTCGCTGATATTCAATTTTAATGCAAGTTGTCATGGTGAACATTACCAGGTTGATTCTCATGAATGCGAAAGTTTGACAAGAATGGGATCACTTGCCATGCTTCCTTCAGGATAGCATCTTATACCACGCGGCTTGCATGGAGTGGACTTATGTAACACAGTTCAACTCAAGTATTTGATGATCCGACATCAAGTCGGATGGATCTACACGCAATCGTTTTCACTGCAGATTCTATAAGATTGAAATCTAATACAAAAGCGCTATTGTTTTCTGCAGATTCGTTGTACAATCCACTATTATCTTTCATCTAAAAAGATTTTCTGCCCTATTATTGCCATTGAAGCTTTTATTCAGATCCGTTTGGAGCGCATGTTATCTGAAATTGTCGGAAACAAAGTTACAGATCTTGTTTCCGATAGTAAAAGGGACCAAAAGAGTGAAAGGCAATGCCAAAAGGAATTGTGACTGAAAGACTGCTAATACAATTTCAAACAGTCTATTTTTTTACCTCATTTCGTGAACAGCTTCCCTTTTTCCTTGGAAGTGTTTAAAAAGAATGTTCCACAATTTCTGAGTCGAGAAGTACCGTTTTCTTCGAGATACCTCCATCTATGATGTCCGTATGTAGTATCTGAAAATACAAAATATCTGAAGTGTATTTGGCAGTTACTTTTCAAGCAGTAAAAACAAAACTGAATAGTTTGGTTCAGATAAGAATTACTGCGTAGATGTGAGAAGGATTAAGCGATTCCATTCCGTAAAATAAGAGTGGGGAAAACTGAATTGTGAAGGAACATGCATATGTAATAAGCAACCATATTGCACATTTCGCATAATCAATACAATTCGTGACCTTTTTACTTGGAAAATACTTGAAAATGACATCGCTTTGTTTTGAAAACCTGCCTCATCTGGTGGGAAACTGGGTGTCAACACTTTCATGGTAATAGAATTCGCCAATAAAGGTGCTACAAGAAAGACTGGATGTCTGTCTCTGGAGAATGTACTAGGTCTGCAAATGGTAAGAAAACAATAAGCAGGGCTATCAGAAAAAAATTCCCCTTTTTTATAATTAAGTAAAATTGACTTAGCAAAGAAAATTTTCATTTCACATGTGACTTGATGCTAATGCAAAGAATTTTTCTTTTTTTAGTTTCGTTTTTCAGAAGCACGTGATTTGCAAGCTTGTTTCTAGACGAGCGATCTCCAAGATGCTCGCAATTAACCGGCGAACCTGTCACAGCCATAAAGACTTGATCTCACCTGAGCAAACGCAGCTGGTCCCATCAAAGCGGAACCCAGGGCGGCCCTGTCGCGTTGCGTGACCACAGCGCGACACATCTCCGATCGCATTGTCAACCATCGAGAAAGCGAAAAGGACAGCGCGTGCTGTATGAGTGACGTGGAAGGGAAGGAATTGTGTCCATCTGCGGCGGCTTTGCTGTCACTGGTTCCGCATTGACAGTCATATTGCAGTGAGACTTAAATTTGACCACTTTTTAGGGTAGTCTGAGTCTGTCCGTCTACTTAATGAGCACTTGAGTACAATTTCGATTTCGGAAATTCATAATATTGTTGGAAACTAGCGTTTGATACATTGATTTTAAAAAGTTCCTCAATTTTTACGGCATCCATGTTCACTTTAGTACACTCCTCGAGGGGTCACAGTACCTGTCAGTGTCGTAACTTAACCTGATACGGCACCCTCGAGGCTTTTTATTGAACAATGAAACAAATACGGCATCCATGTTGCCGGCATAATGTTAAACACCTGGTCCAGCACCCCCATGGGTATCGATTCACTTGGAGGACTTTGTGAATACGATCCTTACTTGAGACAGGAGTTTGCTCGACTTCTGGTCTGGATCAAGAAAACATAGCGCTGTTCAGGGCCCCATCCCGGTTAAACCACGAGTTGTGGTAGGTATGGAAGACCCTGGAGTGTGAAGTGAAGTGCCGGTACAGTGTTAAAACTGCAGTTTGCATGTGGTATCTTTTAGAGTGAAAAGCTTGTAGTACTTCACATCACACACTCCAGGGTCCCCCGTATCTACCACAACTCGTGGTTTAAATGGGTTAGGGCGCAGAAGAGAGCTCTGTTCTTTTTGAACCAGAACCAAGGGTCGAGCAAACATTTGGCCCAGCACCCCCAGAGGTATCGTTTCACATGAAGGACTTTGCGACCACGACATTTTTAACGTCCCCCAGCCACCATTAATCAAGACGATGGATCTTTGATCGGCTGGGATCGAGCCCGGGACTCTCCGGTCACGAGTCCGACGCCTTACCATCGGGTTACCACGGCTCTAGCTTGTAGTACTAGCGGCACCCTCTTCAGGTAGCTTTGGCCCTCTGTTTTTGCCCTAGAGAACCGGTTCATCAATTGCAGTGAAATTCAAAATTGACCACTTATGAAGGCAGTCTGAACAGTGTATGAACATTTGAGTACTACAGAGCAGCCAGAATTAACTTCTGTTTTTTTTTTTTTTTTTACCAAAACAGTCCTAATGTGTGTAAACTACTGTATTAGGATTGGCAATAACGTTTACACCTAGGCTTCTGGAGGGAGGGGATGTTCTGCTCCCAAAACGCCAAGTTCACTTCGTTACTGCTTGAGTATACAATTTCGTTTTCGGAAATAAATAATGTCGCTGAAAATTGTATCGTTTGGTACACTCTAAAAAATGAACTGATGTTTTTACAGTTTTATACAAGCAACCGAGGTTTCAATTTAAAATTGTAAAATTCACCGTAATAAATTGTAAAACTTGCAATTTTATACTTTCTTACTGTAAAGTTAGAAATTTTGCAGTTTATTGTCGTAAAATTTAGCTATATTATGCTATGAAAACAACAATACAATACTGACAGTAGAGGTTCCAGTTCAAAACTGTAAAATGCGCGGTAATAAACTGTAACATTAGCGCTTTTGCAGTTTATTACGGTAAAATTAGTAATTTTACAGTTTAGTACAGTAAAAGTAGAAATTTTTGATTGTACACAAATTGATACATTTAGGATTGGCTTAAAAAAAATTAAACTTATATGGTTTAAAAACAGGGAGCTCGAAGGGTGTAAACACCCCGTCACTGTGGTCCTGCATTGAGGGTAATTGAATTACGAATAAAAAAACACGGGAATCTCTCATCCCTGTCGCCAAAGAAAAATATTACAAAGATGCAAAAAAAAAAAAAAAAGGAACAAATACTTCGGAAGTTTTTTTTTTTTTTGTTAAGACTGGATTTTGCAATATTATTAGATGCCCGTAACACATGGCCATTATAGAATGCAAATATGTTTTATCCAACGCAATTCATCATACCGAATGTAATCCACAAAGCAGAATTACTGTTTCGAAACTCTTTCAAACACCGATAATCACTTATTTTATTATTTAATTTAAGTTTCTTTTCATTTTTTTTATTTTATTTGTTTATTCGGTGAAATTGAATCGTGAAAGAACCTACACTTTGCTCAACGAAATCCCTATTTAGAAATCGCGTCAAATCCAACAATTCCCACGTGCACTGCAAATCTAAGAAATTTCTCTATTTCTTCTTATTATCTAAGTTCCCACGCTACCCATAAACGTCATCGTCTACAGAAACACTTTTTCCACGTTCTTTAAAACCACCTCAAAGACACTTATGCCATTAACTCTCGTTTCCTGTTCTGTAAAAGCAACGCGTTAACCTACAGCGAAAAACGAATTGTCGTCAATTTTAAAGGACAAAAGGGATTTCCGAGCCATCTTCAGGGATTGTTTCTCTTGGGAGCCATCGGTCTTTTCTAACATTCGTTTTCTTCGCAGGATGTTGTTGCCGGACAGGGAGAGGAATAAATTCTTAAATTTCTGTCTTTCTAAAGAGCCGTTTTCTTGGCTCTTAAAAATTCGCATCTTCTAAATTGCATGCTTTTGTGCAGGGGCGGCATTTCAACATTTTGTTTGAGGCCCCCTCTACTTTGTTAAATATGAAGCATCTCAGTATGGAACAAAGTATATACATTAGTTAAAAGAAAGATTTCTTAAACTGGTTTTAATCTGGGATGATTGGAGTCACGAAGAAGATTTTTTTTCCATCGATTTCCAGTGTCTTGTGCTATTTCCCAAACCGCAAAAGTTGAAAATCCGTTCTTATCCAGTTAGACTTGTTTCAGAGCATTTTTTTCAGATTCTTCTGTTATAAGAAATAATTTTTACTTCCTTTTACGTAGTAAAGGAAGTATTGTGATCGCGAAAAAAAAATCACTCAAATTTGAGTCTAAATTTTGATTTTGCTCACCCCCGAATGAAAATTCCTTAGTTTTTTTGACCTGTCAGCACGTGCATATGTACCTACCAACATAAAAGCAGCCGAAAATTTTTTTTCAACCACCCACGAGTTAATTACGACGAGTTTTCTCGTGACGTCTGTATGTACGTGTGTGCGTATGTATGTATGTGGGTCGCATAACTCAAAAACTATATGCCGTAGAAGCTTCTAGCTTGGTATGTAGGCTCTGAGGATGGTCTAGTTGTGCACCTCCCCTTGTGGTTGCATTTGAATGTTCCCAAGGGGGTGTTTTACCCCTTTTTTGGGGAAAATCAGTGTTAATTTCAATACAGACTCAAGTGAAATGAATTGGCGCGACCACTTGGCGATATGTCGCCAAGCTTTTGGTCGCCAAGTGTTTGACGCCAACTCGGCGACATATCGCCAAGTTGGCGACAAATTTGGCGAAAAAATTATTTTTTGAATTTGGGTTCAACTTGGCGCTATTGGCGATATTTTGCGAAAAATTCACTGAATGATATTAAAATCAGCAATATTTAGAAAATTAACCATTGCAAAATATTTTTTGCATTGTTTCGTGGCAGATTAGGGAAGTAAATATTCGAATTGTTACCTTGCTCACTCCAAGCACTTTTTTTAACACTTAAGGCAACTACTAAGAAATTTACACGTAAAAGGAAGTAGCGTGGGGTCCATACCAGATTTTTAGAATATGTTTATGGATAAGTTTTATCAATTTTTGTTGAAAATTAGCAATCTTTTTTAGTTCCTTTTGCACGTGATCGTTGATTTGTGCTATACATAAATTATTTTTTTCCGTTTTTTAGCATTCTGCGAAAATATATTTGAGGGTGCGACCGCCCCCTCTCGACCTCCTTATTTTCCGCCCCTGCTTTTGTGCTTACTTGAGAGTGGTTGAATAAAGAATATTGCAATTAGTTCTCGATCGCACCAGTACAACGAAATTCTACTTTAAATCAAGGGAAAATATAAAAGTAACATTACTTTCACTCTAAATGTGAATGGCAAAGCAGTTAGCATCAAACCACAACAGCTTTCACCAATTAGTACCAAATTTAACTGATTGAAGAAACAGAGCGTCACTTTCTAAATACTACTTCCGATCTCACTAATTATACCCCATAATTAATCTTAGTGGTTAATATGAAGAAGAGAATATCCCCGTATTGATCCCAGATGGGGTCAATGTCATCTGTCCATTTGGATACTCGTGAGTGACATGTGTATGGTCATTCATTATAACGTCCAGCGTCAAGCCGGTCCCTGTCAGTGTTCGAACTGGGCCGAAGAAGGGAACACGTGTTATCCACGTGACTTCCCCCCGAAGTCAATAATGGAATCAATAGATTGACGTGGTAGCCCGGAGTTTTCGTTCCCGCAGTTATAGGAAATTATAACGGGTGCTTATGATTAAAGTTTATTGTCAACTACAATTGGTGTTTAGGGTTTTTATTATACCTGACCGAAACCCATATTTGATGAGTATTCGTGACAATGGAAAAGTTGTGACAATTCAGTGAAGGGGAAGATGAATATTGTTAATACGCTTTTATTAGTTTCACATGTGGGTTTGTACGTATGTATGCAACTCTGAGTAAAACATAAAATTCACGTTCTTTGCAAATATAAAAGTAATAAATTTAATACTATTATTATTACTGAAGGCTAAACTATATTACATGTTGATGTATTACAAGTGTTTCAGTTGTTTGTATGTAACTCTGAATTAAAAATAAAATTCACGCTATTTGAAAATATACAAGTAGTATATTTAATACTATTATTAATACCAAAGGCTAAACTGTATGTCATCTCCATATATTATTTCTCTAAGCCGAATCCTATACCCGGTCGAAACTCGCTCATTTCTTTATCGAATTGCAAGAAAATTTATGATTTTGAAGTTTATCCCGCGGGCTATTGACGAAAATTAGACCCACCCTCTAAAAAGCGTCGGTTCGTTTTTTATTCGAACTTCAATTTTTGGGCACAAAATTGACTCTATCTAGCGAAATAATTGTCGCATCGTCTCCATTTTGATTTCATTCGAAAGATTAAAAAAAATGCGTTCTTTAGAACGTTTCTCCGCTAGCGCCGCGTAACGAGAATCTCGAAAATCCACGTTTAAGCGACTTATAAGCGTTTGAAGTTTGAAAAAGTTAAATTTTTTGCTCAACTGTTAAAATCGTTATACCATTGTTGTTCAAATCAATTTTAAATGCGACATTTCAAGCCAAGGCTTAGCTCGGTAAACCTTAATTGTAACTTTTATTGTTTCAAAATACTATTGTAGTTTTGCGATAACGTTAGTATTTAGTTTAGTAGTAGCCTTGGGTATTTGATTTTAATATAGGGTATCACTTTTGTAGTAGTTGTAAAAGTGAACGTGTCTTTGATCTCTTTGAAAAGTTGTCAGAACGACGGCAGTTGATGGCGATGTTGTGCAAACGTACAAGATTTTACAATAACAACTCTGTATACTGATGTGTTCAATTCTGTACCTTGGTGCAAGAACAACCAATGTCAAAAATTTGATGTTTTTGGTTTTTTTTATCGTAATGGGGGCAGAAAGGTATCCTCTGTTTTATACCACGACAAACAATGTTTTAAAATAAACCGCCTTAGCAGGGGAGCGAAACTAAGACACCAAATCTAACACATCCAATCGAGGACTGAAATCTTTGAACCTGAATAACTCAATTTTAAGTTTAGAGTTTTTTTTTTTTTTTGCGGAATTCCGCACGGGTCACCTAGTGTTGATGTATTATACGTGCATGTAAACTTAGCGTATATTCAATAGTTTTGAATATCTTCTTTTTTTTAGTTTTTTAAAACTATATTTAAGATTATTTATTGAATAAGGCTGAACATATTCCGTTTACTTCGTACAAGCCAGGCTACACCGTGTTTAGGGACTAATATGCTACCTCTGAGATTTAGATAAAATTGTCGTATGTTTTGTCAAAAGCGGTCGGTTCCTGGACCGTCTGTGGGAGGTTGTGAAGTACTTTTAGGAAGTTTTAATGAGTATACAAAATAAATTGACATGCTGGTCTGGAGTTTGGGTTTTTGCAGTAATATGAAATTATAACGGGTATTTATGATTCAAGTGTTTAGGGTTCATATTATACATGACCGAGTCCCATATCTGATGATTGTTCGTGACACTATACAAAGTTGTGATAATTCAGTGAAAGGGAACATGAGTATTGCTTTTAAAATGAGGGAAAAGAGCGCAGGTTCAGATAGCTTTGATACAAACTAAATCACACTGCATTTTATGGCCAACTGCTGAGATTTTGATAATCTTAAGGTTTTGTCAAAAGTGGTTGTGGAGAAGTCTGTGTGTGGGGGGAGGGGGGGGGGTAGTGAACTATGTTTAGGAAGTTTTATGAGTAGAAATTAATTTTAATTTATTTCACCCATAATTTTGATGCAATGTAAAATATAAATGTTGTTTTTACAGTATAATACAGTTAATTTTATCGTAATAAACTAAAAATTGTTAATTTTATAGTTTACTACCTTGCATTTTACGGTTTTAAACTGGAACCTCTGCTACCAGTAGTGTACTGTTATTTTTACAGTATAATACAGTGAAATTTTACGGCAATAAACTGTAAAATTGCTAATTTTACAGTAAGAAATTGTAAAATTGCTAGTTTTAGTTTATTACTGTGCATTTTACAGTTTGAATTGGAACCTCGGCTGCCAGTATTATACTGTAAAAACAGCAGTTCGTTTTTTGCTGTGTATGGAAGGAGGTTGCATCTCTCCTATATACATCAAGGTTTTTAAATAAATTGAAAAAAAAAGGAAACAAACGAAAACAAAAATCCCTTTTTTGTTCATTTGTTACGGGAAAAAGATTTATGCTAAAATTTTTAAAAGAAATCACTTGCTGAATAAAGATTTGTAATAGATTTAGTGGTCAGAGCAGTCTGCTACGGATGGTGTGGTCCCGGGTTCGAGTCCCGGCTTGGACATGGATGTGCTTTCTCTCTCCTGTCCTTGTCCTTTCTTTGTATGAATGTGTTGTTGTGAAAGGTTGCCTACCCTATAAACGGGTCCCCATGGCATGCTTGTGCTGTGGAAGTCGGACTTCACACCAAATTACGGTACAGTTGGAAAAGTGGAGCAGCGCACCAATAGATTTTAACTTCTCAGTAGACTCTATTGTTAACTTTTTTTCATATTATCATTGCTCAAATTTAAACGAACAGTTGTTCCAATCAAAAAATTAGAGAATTAGGTGGCCTGGTGAAGATCTTTCAAAGAAAAAAAATCATTATTTCTTCAAATGTTATTTGGCACAGAGAGATAACCTTAGCTTCAAATTTTATATTTGCGATATACTGTCGTCCCCGCTTAATCGGGTAACGGATAAACGAATACCCCGCTTATACGAATAAAATATCCTGGAACCGAATATTTTTCATGCCATAGACGCAATGTTGAAAATCCCCACTTAAAGAAATACCCCGCTTAATCGAATAATATTTCCTGGAACCGACAGTAATCGTTTAAGCGGGGCCGACGTTAAAGAGACAATAAAACTTTTGTGCTTTTTACAACAATACAGAAAATTTTCTTTTCTTTCTCTCTGTGTGTGTGTGTGCCGTACTAGCGTTGGGCTAAGATAATATTCAATTGATTTTCATGTTTGATATAAAATTAATTTGGAGTATGAAGGACTGTAGGCGTTCACCTTGAGCGGTTTTTTTTTCCCAGTTTCAGTTTGGTTTTTAAATTCCAATTTTAAATTCATTTACATAAATTTGTCAACATGGGGATTAAATTTTCTATTCATAATTATTGATTTTTATGCCATTTGAGATGTCCTTTTTTCTGAGCAAGTTGAAGCCTGTATTTACAAGTCAATGCTGTAAAAATTTTATTTAGCTGCAAGCTGCAGTCTTCTTGGTGCTTTTACTTTAATTTTGCTTTCAAGGAGTTATTTCCTTATTACTCCAAATTATTTCATATTACATGACATGTATGCGACTCCTTTTTTTTCTAAAAACATATATGAAGATAGAAGAAGAAAAATTAATGGTTATTTGTTTTGCAGCAACACTGCAAAAAATGAGCTGTTGTTATTACAGTACATTACTGGCAGCCGAGGTTCCAATTTAAAACTGCAAAATGCACAGAATAAACTGTAAAAATAGCAATTTTTGCATCTAACTGTAAAGTAAAAAATTTTACAGTTTATAGCCGTAAAATTTAGCTGCATTATACTGCAAAAAAAAAAAACAGTATAATACTGACAGCAGAGGTTTCAGTTTAAAACTGTAAAATTCATGGTTATAAACTGTAAAACTAGCAATTTTACAGTTTCTTACTATAAAGTTAGAAATTTTACAGTTTATTGCAGTAAAATTTACTGTAAAGACAACAGCATGATACTGGCAGCAGAGGTTCCATTTTGAAACTGTAAATGCAGGGTAATAAACTGTAAAATTAGCAATCAGCAATTTTACAGTTTAGTACTGTAAAATGAGAAATTTGACAGTTTATTGCTGTAAAACTAGCAATTTTTACAGTTTATTACCATAAAATTAGCCGCATTATGCTGTAAAAACAACGTTCATATTTTACAGTGTACGAATAATTTGCATGACAGGGAAATGAATTTTACAGCTTATTACTATAAAATTAGCTGTATTATACTGCGAAAACAACATTCATTTTTTACAGTGAAGAAGAAAACTAATACTTAAATTGTTCTGAATATTCGAGAACTCCACCATATTTTCACTCACGAGAACATTCATCGTTCATTACACCTAAACGGTGTGAAATAAAGCTATGCAAAGAAAGAGAGAAAATGTACCAGAAGCAATAAAATTCAAGGTTAACTTAACGCTTTGTCATTTGTATGCAACTTTGGTTTCAGAGTTGGGGGTTGTACATGCATTGGTCACCTGGGTGCATTTAAAAGTAAACGTGTAATAAATTTTTAAAGGAAAGAGTTTTGTGAGCATGTTTCGACACTGCTGTTACATTGGAGAAAAACCTCAATAGACGTGTGGATTTGAGCACAGTAAATGTGGGTTTGCTTATACATCGCTTTTTACTTTGTTTGCCTGTCACTTAAACTGTTCAAAACTAGAAGAACTTTTAAAAAATTATTTCTAATGGTAAAACAAAATTTTTATCACGAAAAACTTCATCTATTCATGCTTTGAATACAATACAATTAGAAAGCTCCTTATAATCATCTCTATTACACTGCAAAAAATAAAGCGTTGTTTTTACAGTATAATACTGGCAGCAGAAGTTCTAGTTTAAAACTGTAAAATGAACAGTAATAAATTGTAAAATTAGTAATTTTACAGTTTATTACTGTAAAGCAGCAATTTTACAGTTTATTACCACAAAATTAGCTATATTATACCGTAACAAGAAGTTCTGTCAAGAACTTAACGAGCCAACTTTCTCGTATACCGACATCGACATTCGAGCATCTGATTATCAACAGATCTTTAACCCATTAATGTCTAGCGTCCCTTTTTAGGGACGGTCCAAAAAGGGGTCTGAATTTCCCCAAAATGAACATATCAACCAAATAATAGTGTTCAATTAGTACCTTGGTATTGTTTAGATTCGTTATTAACAGATTGCAGCACATAACCATTTTAAAGTGTGTTATGTAGTAGTTTTAATATGATCTTTATCAAAAATGACATCGTTCGCAATCTCAAGAAAAAAAGTTTTCAAAGTTATTCCCAGCTTCCCAGTTTATGTTAATTGCTGATTTTATTTCTTCTTATAAAATGTCTTTTTAAATATTATATCGTAGGCAGAAACAATTTTTAGTAAAAAAAGTATGTATCCTCTGGGGTCTATCGTAACTTTTAAGGGACGATTTTTCTTTCCTTAATAAAAAAAATAATTTTTACACAACATTTTTTTTAAATAATTTTTCCTGTTCATTAAACACTGTTTGTAACCAGTTTTCAAAATATCTTTAGAAAAAAAAAGTCAGGCATTAATTGGTTAAATATTCACTAAACTTCATCATTATAATTTTATAGTTCTTAAATGCGTGACAATAAAGACTAGCTTTTAAATTTTTCATTGGAATAATTACTACCAATTGTAATAAGTGTCGATATTTAATTTAAAGAAAGTCATTAAAATAAGAATAAACATTCTTCAGAAACCCTTTAGAATATATGCCACGCTAGCTGATGAGGAAAAGACTGTAGACAATATATATTGAAACCCTTACGTGTAATCACTTTGAAAATAGTTCGATGCTCAAGGAAGTAGTATTGAATTCCTTCTGAAATCATAATGTCATTTCAGAAATCTAATTTACGCAAGGAGTAATCGATTTTATTACACAGTACATTAGATTATTTTCCTTTAAATAATCAAAATAGGTAAATAAATTAAGCGCGAACATGTAGTATGCAACATTTTTTAGCTATTTTTAAAAACTAATTACCTATTCATAACTTAAACGATTGATTTTTTCCCTTGGGATTTTTTTTTTCAAGTTGACCCACACGTGAAGTTCTAAATAAAAATGCGACGAACAAAAATAATTGACCCGTTTCCTGTACGTATGCTCGTAATCGATTTTAAAAATCAACTTGAGTCATGACCTAGTAGAATTAATTTGCTGTAGGAATTGCTATCAACCATTTTAATGGCTTTTTGAAATTGAAATTTTGCAATAAAAATACAAAAATATTAAAATTCCAAAATAAACAAGAATTTCTGTCAAGAACTAAACGAGCCTACTTTCCCCGTACATCGACATCAGCATTCTCGCATCTGATCATTATTCTCTTGATTATCTGAGACTGAAAATTATGTCAAACATACCTTTTTAGCACTTAGAGCTGATTTCGAAAAGCAAAATATACCCCTTTCATCAGATGAAGTAGACACGTAAAAAGTAATTAACGAATGAATAAAGTTTTGTCGCACCTTTTAAAGAGTGTAACTGTTACAGTTCCTCCGTAGAAAAAAAATCCTCCATCGTTTTCAAATAATAATAATAATAATAATAATAATAATAATAATAATAATAATAATAATAAAATAAATAAATAAATAAATAAAAGTACAAAGAGCATCAAAACACATTTTATCAAAGAAAGAAAAAAAAAAGAAAAAAAAACTCGTCCGTTAATAAAATGTCTCGAATTTCACTTTTAATCTGTTGCCAGTTGTTAAATATAAATAAAGAATAAAATGTTCTCGTGAATAAAAAATTTTTGTTACAAAAAAAAACATCGTCTGCCAAAAAAAAAATAATAATAATAATAAATTAAAATAAAACAAATTTATAAATAAACAAAAAATCGTCTGCACAGTCAGTATTTTTTTTTCTGAGCCTGCATTTCCGCCATGTTTGCGGAGTCGGAGTCGGAATCAGAGTCCTCACAGAAGATTACTTAGAAAAGTACTTTACAAACATTATTTATCAAAACCATTTTCTTACAAAGTTAGTTTGAAGGAAATCCGACTTTAAGTTCAGAATCAACATTCAATTTAAATTTCTCCGTAGGCGCTCATGTTAAAAATTATTCTGAATGGTTCAATATTGAACGAAAAATGGTTCAACTCAAAAAGCGAAATATGGGAATGCATGGGAAAGCCTCTCAGAGATCTTTCAAGTAAAAAAAAGTTTATTCCATTCGGACGGTTCACTCAAAAGTTATTAGGTGGGGAAAGGTTGCTTGAACGGTTCAATGTTGAACGAAAAAGTGTTCAAATTGAAAATTTAAATACGGTAATGAAGTATCCTTGCTGAGATCCTTCGAACAAAAAAAAGTTTATTTAAATCGGACTGTTCACTCAAAAGATATTAGGGGTGACAGCTTGATTGAGCGGTTCAATGTTGAACGAAAAATTGTTCAAATCGGAAATGTAGATACGGGAATGAAGTATCCTTGAAAAGATCTTTCGTACAAAAAAAAGTTTGTTCAAATCGGATTGTTCACTCGAAAGTTAGCATCGCGGGACCGGTTGTTTGAACGGTTCAAAGTTGAACCAAAAATTGTCGAAATCGAAAAATTAAATATAGGAATGAGCTGCGCTCGCTGAGATCTTTCGAACAAAAAAAAAAAAATTTATTCCATTCGGACGGTTCACTCAAAAGTTATTAGGTGGAGAAAGGTTGCTTAAACGGTTCAATGTTGAACCAAAGGTGTTCAAATTGAAAATTTAAATACGGTAATAAAGTATCCTTGCCGAGATGCTTCAAACAAAAAAACGTTTGTTTAAATCGGACTGTTCATTCAAAAGTTATTAGGGGTGACAGGTTGATTGAGCGGTTCAATGTTGAACGAAAAATTGTTCAAATCGGAAATGTAAATACGGGAATGAAGTACCCTTGAAAAGTTCTTTCCAACAAAAAAATGTTTGTTCAAATCGGGCTGTTCATTAAAAAGTTAGTATCGTGGGACCGATTTTTTGAACGGCTCAAAGTTGAACCAAAAATTGTTCAAATCAAAAAATCAAATATGGGAATGAGCTGTACTCGCCGAGATCTTTCCAACAAAGAAAAGTTTGTCCAAATCGGAATGTTCATTCAAAAGTTATTAGGGGGGGACAGACAGACCGACCGACGCACAAATTCCCCATCTCAATACCCTACTTTCAAATTTTTAATTTTTCGATATTCATTTTACCTTTTTATTTTTTTAACTTGGCGATATTTTTTTGGTCTTGGCGATATTTTTTTAACTTGGCGATATTTTTTAGATGCATTAAGCTACTTTTAATACTTTTTTCGTCTTTCTTTTATTTTTAACGGGAAAGTAGGCTAAACAAGAAGTTCTGTCAAGAACTAAACTAGCCTACTTTCCCGTACATCGACATTGGCATTCTAGCATCTGATCATTATTCTCTTGATTATCTAAGACTAAAAATTATGTCAAACATACCTTTTTAGCACTTGAAGCTGATTTCTAAAAGCAAAATATACCCCTCTCATCAGATGAAATAGACACATAAAAAGTAAATAAATGAATAAATAAAGTTTTGTCGCACCTTTTAAAGAATGTAACTGTTACAGTTCTTCCGTAGAAAAATTCCTCAATTGTTTTCAAAAAAAATTAAAAGTACAAAGTACATCAAAACACATTTTATCAAAGAAAGAAAAAAAAAAAAGAAAAAAAAAACTCGTCCGTTGATAAAATGTCTCGAATTTCACTTTTAAACCGTTACCAGTTGTTAAATATAAATAAAGAATAAAACGCCCTCGTGAATGAAACATTTTTGTTACAAAAAAAATCGTCTGCCAAAAATAATAATAATAATAATAATAAATTCAATAAAACAAATGAATAAATAAACAAAAAATCGTCTGCACAGTCAGTCATTTTTTTTTCGGACTGTTTACTCAAAAGTTATTAGGGGTGACAGCTTGCTTGAGCGGTTTAATGTTGAACGAAAAATTGTTCAAATCGGAAATGTAAATACGGGAATGAAG